>CAJPEV010000201.1:52903-89915 GCA_905338385.1 Darwinula stevensoni | reverse complement strand
AGGCATGTTATCTAACAGCTATTCGAATAAAGAAGGTTTACAAAACTTGCGCGTATGGTTCTTAAATCGTCATTGTAGCGAGTCACTCCATGATTCTACTGAAACGAGATTTCCGTACCGTTCGTGCGGTTTCCGATCGTTTCGATCATAGATCTTGTGGAAGAATTGGGAAAAAATTCCTCAATATATTCTTCCCGAGATGTAACCCAGCTCGAGGATACTCTATACGATTCTGACCCCGAGGTTGGAGAGAGAATGGTTCTTAAAGCCACTTGACTCCATTGACTCCGTCTTCCTTTCGCTTCAAACCATCTTAGGCAAGCAATTGCGTTAGTTATATGGAAAGGGTAGAATATGAGAAAAAGGAAAATTTCTAATCATGACATTCCTATGTCGGAAGAAGTCTTAATTTTGTCTTCTAGAAAGAGATAGGACGCCCTCAAGACATCTTGAACACCTGCAAATGTCCGCTTCCGAAGATGTCCTTATGCTGGAAACATCTCCAAGATATTTAGAATATGTATTTTTTTGGGCATGGAAAATGCATAATCCCTGTTATCGTCATTGACCATGTAGAGATATCATAATCGTTTCCTCCCTGAAGAGGAGCGATGAACCTTAGCCACACCCCATATTGTAGTAGAAGTACCCTCACCGCAGACCTTTTGTACGACGAAGTAACTAAATCTCCACTCCATTCCCATGTGGCTTCTTATAACTTCGCTGCGAAAGTGCAAGGCTTCTGATAGTATTGTGACGGATAAGGATGGCATCGAGAGGCTCGACTGAATGTCTGGGGTTCGGTGGTGTAGTAGTAGCACACCTGACCGGCAATCAGGAGGCCCGGGTTCAATTCCCGGCCGTTCCTTGGCTTCTTTCGACCTCTCATGCCGTTCCCCTCCGTAACAGTATCTTTGGTGCTCTTTACCATACCTAGGAATGGGACCCTGCTTTAGCTTGAGCCCATGGATAGAGATCACTATTTGAACCATGCACCCTCCTTCCCCAAGGCCAGAATTACCCGGAGTCTCCTTGAGCTGGATTAACATTTTAGTAACATGAACTTCAAAGTATGTGAATGTAACCCCACGTGTTGTGCTTGGAAAAAAAGTGTCATTTTAGAAAGGGATGAGCAGGAAATTTGCATTGTATCCGACTTATCGAAGATCTACTAATTCGTCTGCTTTCTTATGAGGTAAATTAAGTCCTCCGAGGTATGCATGATCATTTAAAAAATCAGATGCATCTCGAAGACAACTTCAAGATGAGAATGCGAAGATTGCTTTCTTCGTCTTTGGCCGAAAACAAATATGGACTCAATTATTTGATAAAGAAACTCTCATCATCTAGATCAGCAAGCATTTGCCCATTTTGTATAAATTGGACACAAATTGTTTCAAAGATGCTTTAAGATGTCTTTCCGAAGTCTACAATAAATAATTAGGAGACAAAGAAAACGAAAGTGCTTGGAAGAATGGCTTCAGATTTATTTTCTCTGATGGAAACCAATATGGTAATACCGGAAAAAGTAAAAATAAATGGGAATATTTGCACTTTTTTCTATACCGAAAGGCATGAAGACCAGATGAAGATGTTTTGAATATTAACATGTGATACTGAGGATGGTGGAAGGGAGAAAACGTCAAGAAAGTAGGAAGGTCAAATAACTCAATGTTTTTGTTCCCAAATTCTACTTCATAATAATTTTCGTAAGAACATGTTGATCTCGATTTCACCTTATGTTGTAGAAAGAAATCAATCTAATCAAGGACGTCTAGGTATATATTGGTGACAGAAACAAGAAACATAGCAGGGATACTCAAGAGATGCCTGCCTCAACAAATAAATTCATAATTAGGTTACCAGCGATTTTTTTGCACCTTCATCCTGAAATGATAGGGCTAAAGGTCCTAGATTCAAAATTGACACTTGTTCAATTGATTTTTTCCTCTTCCAATAATATTAGACATTTCTCGGGAACGAAGAGAGGATTTTACCATTTTTGTTCATACGAGAGTTGAATGAAAAGAAGTGACAACACTGCTGTCGGATGCGCAGAACGGTTTTATAGCAATCGTTCGCGCACAGTGCTGCTAGGAGACCATGCCTCGGATATACGCCATCAGTGTCACACATGTAAGGCAGTAGAGCGCACGTGAACAAGCCGGGAAAGTTGGTGTCTCATAACATAGTGCTCTTAGACGTTCACGAAGTTGGAACAACGTTCCTGGAACCAAATAGAGGTGGCACGCGGTCGTAGTGCGAAGGACTGTTGGCGTGGTCTGCAGGAAGCATGTGGCGACGATGCGTTGCCGTACAGAACTGTCGCACGGTGGGTGAAAGCCTTCCGCCAGGGTCGGGACACTACCGAGGATAATCAACGTGCAGGGCGACCCACCATCCCGGACGAGCAGGTGCAGCTCGTTAAGTCACTGCTGGAAGTGGACAGACGATGGACAACGCGCCAATTGGATGTGGAAATTGGTATAAGCCAATTCACCGTCTGTCACATCATTAAAGACATCATCGGGATGCGAAAAATTCCATCACGTTGGGTCACACATCACCTTACCCAGGAGCAAAAGTGGCACAGGTACGCCATTGCTAACCTCCACCTTGAACGGTACCACAACGAAGGGGATGCATTTCTGCGCCGTTTCTCCGCCCTTGACGAAACCTGGGCACGGGCTTACGAGCCCGAACTGAAACGGCAGTCGAACGAATGACGCCATCCAGGTTCTCCACGTCCGAAGAAACTTCGCCAGGAATCCAGCAGAGTCAAAGTGATGCTGATTGTGGCTTATGATATCGATGGTGTCATCCTCCACCATGCGGTCCCAGAGGGCCGAACTGTCAATGCGGAGTACTACCCGAGCGTTTCTGGAGCATCATCTGCGTCCGGCGGTGCGACGAAAGCGTCCGCGTTTCGTTACTGGTGCTCCACCACTTATGCTACACGACAATGCGCGCTGCCATGTGCCAAGACCAGTGAAAGACCTTTTGGCACGGTGGCAATGGGAAACTTTGGAACATCCTCCCTACTCTCCGGACATGAGTCCTTGTGACTTTGATCTGTTCCCGAAGATGAAGGAACCCCTCCGAGGCAACCGGTTTCGCAGTCTGGAGGAGGTGATGCGGGCAGTAGGGAGGTCCATCGCAGATATTAACAAGAATCGATCTGCTGATAGCATCCGTCGCCTCCCAGAGATTTTGAACGAGGTTCATTGCATGGCAGATTACATTGAAGGCTTGTAATGGTAGTTTTCAATGAAATAAAAACTTTTCTTCATATACCACACATGTTGCCACTACTTTTCATTCAACCCTCGTAGATATTTACAGACGACTATCATGAAGGACTCTGGCCAATTATATGCCACTATATTCATAATTATCCGATTTATAGCGATTTGACTGATGTCAAGTTGGAGAATCATGCAGGAATCGGTCACGTTTTCCCCCTGCATGCCTCCTCCCTCGCATAATACCCAAAGCTGCTTTCGCGCATCATGTGGCAGAATGACCCACAATTCAGATGATACTTGAATCGTCTTTCTAGACTTACACGTTATCGAATGATGGGACTTTATCCACGTTGAAGTTTGTTTTTCCCGCCTAAAACAGCATGAGCAGACGATAGGATTCATGCACATTCTCTCTCCTTATTCCCCTTTCACCCCCTCCCCTCCCCTCAGACTCCCGTGCCATGACGTGTCCGGCACTCGCTCTCTCGCCCCTGTCTCGCCGTCTGGACGTGTGACTGGGACAGGGACATGCTTCCCTTTTTCCGTTCTACCTTTCCGCTCTTCAAAATCCCATCCCCATGTAGTGTATTGACAGTGAATGCAGTCTTATTTTCGCTGGTTGTATTCACGCTTGCTGTATATGGAACTTTCATATATCAAGTTTTGCACATGAAAAACTGAGTCAACCACAAAGGAAACGTGTCCTTCCTATGAGATTGATTTAGTAATGCAAAGACTTTCTCTTCAACTGAATTACGAGCTTTGTCTTGGGAGATCATACTGCGTGAGTGCAGCTATATGGAATCTCTGATCATTCCCGCTGCTAACATGACAGAGAGAAGTAACGAGTATTTTTCTTCCGGCCACCGTTTTTCTGGCGACTTTTGAAAGTGTAGTTTCTACGTTGGAATGAGTAATTGATCGAGGTTCCATCGTTGTTTCGCTGGGAAAGAACATGTTCATTCCGAAGTGTACGTCCCGCGGAGCTGAAAATCCATATTCGGGCACTTGACGCGTTTCCCGGGTAAATTTCTCGCGACGTCCTTGAATGTTTAAAACATTGGGAGAAAGAGCAAATGTGAGGCTCTTCCTTGTGCCTGTGCAGTGGCGTAGCAAACGCCCAAGCAGCCCCTGCAGTTGCCGGGGAGCTCGGACCCAGTGGGGTCCCAAAATTCCCATCAAACATGTGAAATTTTCTCTAAAGTAAGCAAATATATGCCAAAAGAAAAAATATTATTGCAAAAAGAAGTAAATTGTCATCGCCCACGGGACAATGGGAGGGGGAACAAGGGGGGAGGGCCGGAACAATGGGGGGGGGGGGGGGGCCTGGCTGACTCCAGCCAGGGCCCCCCCCTTGCAATACCGTCAGATTATCAACTCATCATAGGCGAGTTTTGACTTGTTTACTTATCTTTGGAGAAGGCAACTCTCCCATCATTAGGCCATAGCATTGCGAGTAAATGTGATGCAAGATCTGCACCCTGGCTGGGGCCGTACAAGTACAGAGTAGCTGTCTTTTAAAAGTGTCCCAAAGTTGTGATGGTCCAGCCTATGGCCTAGAATGACATCGCCTTGTGGACCTAACGCGTGATGCTACATAGCTATGCCATTCTAGGCCATGGGATCGGCCATCATAACTTTTGCACACTTTTAAATGACACACACTGTATGAACATACATAAAAGTGTCGTAACCGGGAAAAAAGGGTAACTTGCTGTTAACTTAGGTGGTGAGCACTATTATTCAGTAGTTGATCTCATCTCATCAAAAGTTATATAGACCGTAAATTACAGAACTTTTGAGTTATTCCTTCTCTTGTGATTATTTGTAATGAGTAGCAAGACTAGTGACGCTGCTAAGAGGAAAAAACGACGGCAAGCTACAAAAATGAAGAATGTTGATCTTTTATTTTGCTGGAGGAGCTTCAAGCTCTGACAATGCTGCTATTTTCGAAACCGATCCCGAAGAACCGCAAGGTGAAGCCACTGAGAATAGTCTCCTGGGAAAAGAGGATGCTACTGACGATCCTGGTTGTCGCCTTAGAAGATTATTGCATCGTTTCACGAACGGGACAGACGCCCCTGAACTGGAAATCGTCGTGGCTTTAGCAGATGTATGCGAGCCAGCGCCAGGCTGCCCGGGTCCTGCAACTGCATTTCAAGGCTCTTTCGATGCTCTTTCGCGCGAGAGACACCCAACCTACAGAGGAAACTTTCCAACAGATTTAGTCACCTCCAGATGAAGAGATTTGTTCTGGAGTAAGGACCATGCCGACCGAAGGGGCCCTACCCAAGGGATAAAATTCAAGACCTCTCGTTCTCAGAATCATATCACAGTACCACAGCGAAATCGGGGTTGTCCATCCCAGTAACCTGGCTGTCTTGTTCCCGAAAACTGGACGGCGCTGACTGTGAATCAGCAAACAGCCTGTTGGCTGTTTGCTGACAAAAAGGACTCAAAATACCATTCAGCCTGGTCTACGGGCATACGTGACTGGCGTGGACTTTCGCGAAAAATGAAGGACCATGCTAAATCAGCTGCGCACCTCTCAACTTGCATGACCTATTTCCAATGGAAGCAGAATGGCACAATTGACGAAGCAGCCGAACGTCAAGTACAGCGCCAAAAATCCTTCTGGAAACAAGTGTTCGAGCGCCTAATTAAAATTTCGATAAAATTACTTCGGCTACGAATGCCCAAGCGTTTCGTGGCAATCGAGAAAAAATCAGTGAAGCATACAACGGGAATTTCCTCTCTCGGGTGGAGCTCTTGGCTAAGTTAGATCCTGTGATGAAGGAGGTCCTTCACAAACCAAGTGGGAAAATTATTTATCTGAGTCCTTAAATCCAAAGCGAGTTCATGGAGCTTCTTGCAAATAATTTGGAAACAGAGCTACTGCATGATATGAAAAGTGCGCCATTTTTCTCTATCATTATGGATATGATACATTTCAAAAAAGGACCAACCGAGCCATATCTACCGATTTGTCATGCTTCGATATCAGATTTTATTCCATTAATACAGTGAGTAGCAAACCTGTCATGAGGAAATTAGTTTTCTTTTTGAGGGGGGCCCCAGAGTTAGGTTTTGCGGGGGGCCCAAAATTTCTTGCTACGCCACTGTGCCTGTGATATTTGTTATTATCCTTTCGGCTGATATCACTTGAGTCTCCCTGAATGCAATTAGAATTCAATTATGTTTTTTTTTGCAGCGTTCGTCTGGAAAAAAAGGGAGAAATACCTACTATAATAAACTGATTACCGTCTGGATTCGTTTTTTTTCTCCTGATCTTGTTTCATGTAGGTGATAATCAACAGTGAATTTTTGCATATGGTTCTTCTCCGTCATCATCCGATGAATTAGGTCGCAATACGAAGTAGAAATCATCGTGTTCAATCTAAAGTCTTCATACTATTCGGGGTCAGCGTGGGGACAAAGAAGATCAGAAGAGATACCGGTGCTTCTATCACTCTGAAATTCATGTCTTATGTACAGTACAAAGGCACAAGCAAGAAGTGGGTTCTCTGCTGAAGATGGGTAATTGTAGATAACGCAGAGAAGTTCCTCCTTTATCGTTGATGGATGCATCTTTCTAAAGCCATTTGAGCTTCGCTCAGCAGCCCCGAAACTTCTTTAGCGTAAATTCAACAAATTGGCTCAAAGTCTGCTTCGAGAAAGTTTTGTTTATTGATACGAATACCTCTGACAGACATCTCTATCGTGTATTTCTATTTTCATCAACAAGATCTCCGTTCCTCCAACTCAAGCAATGAGCTAATGTAAAGGAAGACTTCATGCAAATTACCAACAAAATATTTTTTTTTTCTCCACGTAACCTTCAAATCAACGAAGAAATTTCGATAGGAAATAGTTGCCTTAGATAAATTTTCCTAATTATTTATTTATTTAAGTCTCACATGGACCTTTGGGACGTGGACACGGTGAACTACAACGAATAAAAACGAAGATTCGAATAGAAACGAAGCACATCTGGGTTCGTTACTGATTATGGAGTTTTAATTCCCTGCAACAGTTTCAGCTCTACACCTGGGGAACATCCATCCCTCAGGCGAGAAGAGCTTCCAAGCGCTGAAGGCAATGAACGGATTCTCATTAGAAGGCCTTCACAACCTAAACGGTGTTAGGTCCGCTGGAGAGGTTCATTGCAGTTTTCCACATATTTAGCAGGAAGGCGTAGCCCTTTTGAAATTGAATTGAAATGAAACATTTTGAAATTGAAATCGTAAGTAAACGGTGATTTGCCATTGAATAACCGGTTTTGGACAACCATTCAACAGAAGTTCAGCTGTGGTCCCCATTGAATTATCGTTGACGTTTTCGTGAAGTAAGGTTGGGTAGTTTTACGTCCGATACCATTTTACCTACGCAAGCATCTGTTCCTCTGGCTCATGGAACAGCTGGCAGAGCAATCAATGAGGTTTCTGTGTCCGATTACTTGCTTCTCAGTGCTTCAGAAATTTTTCTGGAAAGAAATAGTCTAGGCCCTACATTGAACTGCGTTTGCATTGAGAAATATAAGGAAAATATTTTAATTTTCGCTCGCGAGAATGGAAAATAAATCCTCTTACGGAAACGGGAATAAATATTGGCAGAAATATTTCCGTCTGAAATATTATACATTGAATTATTATTCAAGCGAAAGCTCTAATAATTCGTTTTCGAATTGTTTAATTTAAAAAATATGAAGCTACATTTATTTCTTTGGGAACGGAGGCCTGCTAGATTGGGATCTGATCACAGATGAGTATAGCGCACGGTAGCTCAACAGGGTGGCAGTTACATCAATGAATGCCGAGTGAATCCCGAATTGTTGCAACTGCAAGGAAAATGTGTTAGGTGAAGGTTTTATAAAGAGTAGCAGATCCATTGAAATTCTGAAGGAATCTTAAGAACGAAAACAAATGTGTAACTGAAGTACCTAGTAGAAAGTAACAATTTGAAATTGTTTGATTTATGATTAAGTCCGACATA
This sequence comes from Darwinula stevensoni, assembly GCA_905338385.1. NCBI lineage: Eukaryota > Metazoa > Arthropoda > Ostracoda > Podocopida > Darwinulidae > Darwinula > Darwinula stevensoni. Next base: position 81,678 of record CAJPEV010000201.1, on the reverse strand, counting down.
AATTAGACAAAGACTAAACTATTAAAAATATGTATATGAAACAATGCGGTAAGTGGGATTTTATTGGCGGTCTCACGCTACTCACATAGGTACCCGCTGCGCACGTTTCCGAATGTCAGTGGCCTTTTATCCATGCTGCGTGTGGGTTATTCCACGTCAAATCAACGCACTACAAAACATGACGACCTAAAATTTTAATGAAATTTGGACCAAAGCTTCGTACCATTGAGAAAGTGGGAATTCCAAAATACCCGTACTTTTCTCTTCAGTCACTTAGATCCAAAGATAAGAAGCTCTAAAGATAATGTCTCCTTTGTTACATTTTAGCACCTCTGTCCTTAAATACGCTTCTCTTCTTTTCAAGGGAGAGAGATGCTTCATGGCTCTTCAGAAAGGTATCTTTCTGCTCTTTCTGATAGCATTATATTTGTTAGTAATGTCTCAATAAATAACACGGAGCGATGAAATTGAAACTCAAACTTATGCATTAGAAAAAAATACCGCCTCTATGATTTCAACTAAGTTTGGCTTACAAATTTGCCTCTTTAGGTAGAGCAAGTCTGCTGAGAATCATTTTGGCATATCAAGATCTTTTTCAAATATTGACAATTTTGTCACTGAAAAGTTAAAATTTTTCCATTGTCAGATAATATCTTACATTGAGACATTCCACGCCAAATCAACACGCTACAAAACATAACTCCAGTTTTAATTAAATTTAAACCAATTCTCTGTAGCACTGAGAAAGGGAGATATCCGACATAGTTTCGTCACCAGTCAATTAGATCGTAAGATAAGGGATAATGAATTATTTCTTTCTTTTTTGTCTTCACTTGGCGCCCCCTGTTCCTCAATATGGTAATAACTTCTCTTATAGTCAAGCGAGAGAGATGTTTTATAGCTCGTTGTGAAGGTCTTTTCCTGCTCTTTCGGATATCATACTCTTAGGTGTAATATAAAACAGCAACACGTAGTCATAAAGTAGATGCATTGAATTTTGAACTCATTTTGCAAAAATGCTACATCAGGGATTTCAGTTAAATTTGGCTGACATGTATCGCTAAAGACGTAGAACACGTGGGCTAAAAATCATATTGGGATATTCAGAACTTTTTCGAACGAATGATTCCGTTAATCCTAGACTAAATTAGACTGACTCTTGCATCGACATGACATATTTTTTTCACTTTTACGTGAAAAATAGCCAACATCCTAAAAAGTTCTGAATATCCCAATATGATTTTTAGCAGTGTAGCAGGAAAGACATTCCTGCTACACTGAGCCAGTTCCTTTCATCAGGGGAAAGGCATGAGGCATATTTAATCGGCAATGGGAAGTGGTACTGGAAACAGTTCGCTTGAGAGAATGAACTATCAGGAGAAATGATCAGTAGGTTCAGCTAAATTATCATTCAATGGCTACAGTTTTTTAAGAAAACGGACTGAAGAAATTATCGTCAGGGCCAGCAGAGAGATTCATAATATTTTTTTGCAGAATAAGCCTTTCGGCGCTATCGGCGTGGGTTGCCGGCACCCTGAAAAATTGGAGCATCTACAGTGATTTTTTATTCATGGGATCATTATAAATATTTATAATCTTGGAACAAATAGTGTTAGATCCATTAAATGTTCTCATCAAGAATCCATGAACATGGGAAAGTTATACTCTGAAAAAAAAGTTCAATGTGTTCTCCTATGCGCGCAATCAACGGTCGTAGTAGTGTGGTGAAATTTTGCACAACTGCCTGCAGAGTATCCCGAGAAATTGAGTAAACTTCACGTTCTGTGGCCACCTTCAAGTCTCCAAACGTGCATAGATTTAACCTTGAGTCGAAGACTTCGTCCTTTAGGTATTGCCAGAGGAAATAGCGACATGGATTGAGATTAGAGGGAAATGGTGGCCATACTAATACACCGCTGTGGATATCAGTAAATCTGCTAGACAGCATTCTGGTACCGAAGTTCTCGTGCAGGAAGTCGAACACAACGTTCGCTGTGTTGGCAGGCCATGATCTAAATCCATGTGACTATTTTCTCTGGGGATGTCTAAAGGGCAAAGTTTTCGAGTCAAGGTTAAATCCATGCACGTTTAGAGACCTGAAGGCAGCCACAGAACGCGAAGTTATTCCATTTCCTTGGAGACCCAGCAGGCAGTCGTGGAGAATTACACCACACCCCTACGACATGTAACAGCGCGCTGAGGAGGACACAATGAACATGTTTTTTCATAGAGTATAGCTTTCCCATGTTTATGGATTCTTGATGCGAAATTTCAGGAATCTATCTCTATTTATTCTATGATCATAAATATCTATAATGGTCCCGTGAAAAAAAAATCACCCTGTACGTGAAGCAGAGCTTCATCAGTTTTACAGCAGTTCTTTCCTCAAGTCGAAGAAAACGCCATCATGTTCTTCATTTCCGGATCTAACCGTAAAACGTGCGGAGCCGTTCTGGGGCCCTCCGCTAGGCTGCATAATCTGCTGTGATATATCAATGTCTCGCTGTTGGAATTCATGAGGCTGCCAATCAAATTAACGAGAGGTTTCCGGAGTGATCGAAAGTCGTTTCTGTAATGAAGAAGCGTCAAAATGAGCCTTTGGTATTGGAAGATAAATCGGTGGTGCTGGCCTGTACACTTCTGAACATTTGAAGTGGATCGCTGTCAATTTCTTCGATTGCGATCAAGGTAGTAAAGTATTGTGCATATTGGGTGCATGCCCTCTCGAACTACTGTACTTTGTATCCGATCGTTTTGAGGCCCATTTTATTGTAAGAGAATGATTCAGGCTGCGTGAAATATAAAAACGCAGAGGTATTTTTAAAATTGTCTGCGCATTGTTGTTTCAATTTTATTTCAAAGAAATCGTTGTTTTCCGTTCTTGCCGTTCAGCCCAGGTGGATGAAGGTGGACGTTTTGTAAGGGGAAGGACAACTTGTCGCCGTTGATAAAATGTCCAGATTTATTTCCTCTGCTTTCCAAAGAATATTCGAATTCATCTTGCAAGATTTTTCCTGATATGTAGGAAGAGGAATTCCGCACACGTCTCCCGAAACAATACTAAATTAAAGAAGGAAAGGTTACATCCTACTAATTTCTATCTTGAACGTACTGATTCAAGACTGCTCTCAGTGCAGTCAGACTGCAGTATCTCTCTGCTTATTCATACCGTCTCTTAATGCAACCAACAACACCTTGATGAGAACGAAATAGGCCTTCCTATGCAACGACGAAATTCGTACTCGTCTGTTTCTACCACGATTTAAATTCGAACAGCTGTCGCTTCTAGTGATACCTGAATCAGTCGACAACGATGACCTTCCAGAAAATATTGTTGAGACTGTCATTCGGCACAACTCTTCTCTGGAGAGGAGTAAAGTAGGTCAATTTAATATATTTGCAACCTAGGATTTACTTCATTCTCACTTCCGTGAGTGCGGAGAAAGTGCTTCTTTCCTGTTTTTCCCCCCTCTAGGCTGGATTCTTGCATTGATGGTGATGGCCATTGATTGTAAAAATCTATTCAGTAGCAGTAGTAGATCGTCAATGGAGGCAGGGTAAGTCCTGGCCACCCTGCTCCATTGACGAGCTACTGCTGCTGCATAATACGAGCCGTCACTGGCTCTAAATAGAGAATTAAATACCTAATTCAGATATAAAGCATGTGTCGCTTAACCATAACATAGTTCTGCCTCTTAGGAGGGCTAAGGTTTTGTGGCACCCTGCATATGAAGTTGCGAGATATTATCTGTAAGGAGGTTCAGCACGATCCTGCACCAAGTCCTTCATTGTTTTATTGTTATCATGGAGCAGGAACGTTGTTTTTTTTTCTATTTCCTGTGTAGGAGCATTCCTCATTCCTTACTTTGCCATGCTGTTCATGGCGGGTCTCCCGATTTTCTACCTGGAATTGGCCATCGGGCAATATGTGGGCATAGGACCAACGTCAGGTTTTAAGCGAATTGCTCCAATCTTCCACGGTAATCATCAGAAGAATTTATACACGTAAGGCCGGAAGCGCTGAATGGTGCTGAGCGAAATGTTGCATTTTTTTAGGGCTTGGATATGGGATGTTGATGGTTTCCTTCCTGGTGATGTTGTACTACAATATGATCATCGCATATGCCATCTTCTACATGGGCGCGTCGTTCTCTTCGGAGCTTGGTTGGGCCCGCTGCGGACATCCCTGGAACACACCAAGTCTCTCCTCTCTCTCATTCTCTCATCCTTTCTCTCACATCGAATATAAAGGAATAGCGACTATAACGTAAACAAAATTGTGGAAGTAAAAACTGTAGCAAGAATGAAGTGAGGAGTGCACTAAGTAAAGCAATGCATTAGATAAACTGTGTTTCACTGCTTTATGCGTTCGATAGATACACGAGGATCTGAGAAGCACGAGATAGTGTACTGGATGATCTCGTCAACCCTTGCAATGCTCTCCATCGTAACAACGACATTCGCCTATCTTGGCCACGGATCTTCCTGTACATTATCTCTTGCTTTGCGATGCACGAGTCGAGCACAGTCGCCAAGATGTGCAGTTTTCAAACACAACAGATATTCTTCGATTAATCGTATTGAATTGGTGCCTTCTGTGTTCAGATTTTTCACTATTGTGAGTTACTTCTCGCGGAAAGCTCCATCGATCGTAAATGCCTTTTCTTTTATAAGTACGACTGCGCTCAGTGAAGTGCTCAGACAGCTCAACCAATCACAGTTCAGCAGAGCAGACATTCTGAGTGGTGATATTGCACGTTGTGGATATCAAAACTGCAGTTTCTACGCCATCCGATGTGGCTTAGTGCCGTTTCCATTTGATATACCCTTGTAATTTACTATTTCAGGCAATGAAGATGTCCTTTAGTCTTACGAAGGGACAGGGGCGGATCCAGGGGAGGGGGTACCATTCCTATGGCCAGGTTACCATTCTATTTTCCCCTTTTTTTAAAATAGCTTTTATATTAATTTTTATTGGGGCCAGTGAAATAGATATTCAAGTTTTTACCCCAGACGAGAAATGAAAAAGGTGATAGAGCTGGGAGTGGTGGAAGGCCGGGGAGGGGGGGGAGTCAGTAGGAAGTAGGAAACCGCCCCCCCTATGAAAAATTTCTGTATCCGCCTCTGCGAAGGGATTCCTCGCATAGACATCAACAATAATATATTTTGCCCAATATGACCCATTCTTAGCCATTAAAGCGTGACAAAGGGTTTGAAACATTCTAAACAACTGTTTCTTACAAGAACTTCAGGGCATGTGAAGAACAACCCTGGGAAACAGTATTGGGCCACGTTTTTTGACAACCTTATTCCTAGAACGTAATCATTTCTGCGATTAAATTAGCAAAAACATGATTGTGATGCGAGAAAGGCCAATTTCATAGTTTCGCTGCTTAACAATTTATTAATAGAAAACTGTGCAGAATATAAGCTTAATCCATTACAGACTATATAATTTCGATAGAATCAAAAAGGTAAAGTGGGAAAACAATAGGGTTAAGAACATTTCAGGGTTATCACTGATCCTTTCAAAACCCAGCCTTGAACAAGCTCGTGCAGAGGGACAGAACATTTGAAAAAAAAAACCCAAATAGTTTCAGTGTATGCAATTCCGATGATGGAATGGTTTCCTCCAATATTCTAGTTGCTAATCTTTTTTCAATTATAATTGGCAAAGGAAGAGGTAATTGAGTGGAAAGGTTGATGATATATGTGTACAATCATTGGCGCCTATCATTTGCCATCTTTTGGGCATTGGTTGCATAAAGAACATTGTTCCGCATTCAATATTACTCTCCATAAATACATTTTCCTGAATTCGTCCTATGTTGACCAGACTGTTTCTCATTGGCGGATGCGGAGGACTGCCTAAAGAAGGGGAACGGAACAATGGTGTTATGGAACAACACGTGCACCTTGACTTCTAAAGCGTGCGCAGCCACCAAGAACTTGTGCGCAGATCAGAACTTTCTGAACTGCCTCCGTCACCACATGTCTAGCCATAACAACACACACTGTTTCAACATCAGCGCCATGAATGCTCAGCCACAAGAGCCGCAGTACCAGCATGTCCGCATCCGAGATGCCTTCGAACGCATCTCCTCCTCAGAGGAGTACTGGACGTAAGCCTTATTTTCCTTTCCTACTCTTGCAGTATTTAAGAATACGATAATACTTCTGCACTTAATTGAGAAATTGTCATTCAATGCAGTAGTAATCACATCTACCTGTGGATATACATCATAACTTCTTTGGACTTCAGTATGAACAACCTCCAAGTACCCTTATGCTACTGCTTTGCATGAATGTGGAAATGAGCTTTGTGGTAATATGAACTCTGCTATGATCCAAACCTATGCATGAAACAGAGTACTTGTAAATATGACAACTGGATATTGCACAAAAACAGTCTGCTTGCACTTTGTACTTAATGAATGTGTATGCGAATAATGAATATGTCCAGGTAAGTGTTCATTGAATGCATGAAATCAATCAATAATGAACATATTCAAACGAGTTTTCATCGTAGAAGATTTTTCTTGAGATCTAAGCTCTAGGTCAGGGGTGCACAACTCAAAAGGCTGCGAGGGCCATTTGCGATTTTTACTCACCTCCCGTGGGTTGCAGTCCACCTGACCATAGCTGTGGCCAACAGGGCAGGATCCAGAGTAGCACTTACAACGCCACCAGTCATGGCGGACCGCAGGAAATGGCCTCGCGGGCCGTATGTTGTACACCCCTGTTCTCGGTCTTCTATTTCTGCTCTACAGCCTCGGCAATGTTTCTCTTTAAATTTTAAAGTTGACTGGAATTAGTTCATCAGAAATTGTGCTTTTAGATCTTTGTGTAGTGTTTTTGCTCCACCCTTTTCGCAGGAATCATGTGTTGGGGATGAGTTCAGGTTGGGAAGAGTATGGGGGAATCCGTTGGCAATTGGTTCTTTGTCTTTTTGTTGCGTGGGTCATTGTGGCCGTGTGCTTGATCAAGGGTGTCCAGAGCTCCGGGAAGGTGGTATACTTCACCGCTCTATTCCCTTACCTCGTCCTCCTCATCTTCCTCATCTATGGTATGTTAGTTACTCCGTTTATGTATCTCACTACAGTATTTAACTCTCAACTAGTGCAAGTCTCCTTGCTGATGTTATATCTCATTCTACGTTATAAGCTCCTTTTCAGGAGCTCATTGGTCTAATCGTAAATCTGGATACCTGAAGGATAATTAAAATGACTTTGCAAAGGACTTCCAAGAAATACTTGATTTGATCAAATTTTGGGCGCAGAAAGGATTCCTCTGGAGCTACGTAGGTGATTGTTACCACTCTGAAGCCTGGAGAAATGCATTGCACCCCAGTCAAAAAATTTTCCTCGGGTCATCAATGGTTTTTCGTTGACGTGTACATAAGCCTTAGTTGAAGTATCACTGGCATATGATTGGCTAACGGTTGGTTTAAGCCGGCTTATCGTTGGGAAACCGTACGTATGTATGGGTATTTATCCTCTTGCATCAGGCCTTACACATAATAAGACTTTTCAATGTCTTTAAGTTGCTTATCGTGACAACGTCACACTCTACGTAGTTTATCGTGGAAAGTAGAAGGATCCTCCCACGGACCTCCAGGCCGGAATTTCCTGGTTTATTGCATGGCTAGGTTACGTCTTCAGGGAGCATTTTCAAGGAATTCAATTGCTTTCCTTTGAGATCTATGTGAGAAACCCTAGGGAACTGTGTCAAAGGGACAGGGGACCCATTTCAGTAGAATCCAGGAAGTGACTCCCTACTACGACCACTTTGACTCCATCTCACGCCGGTTTTCAGAACCTTCTCAGCTACATTGGCTCATCTTCGGCGAATGATTGGCCGGCCAATCATTCCCCAAACTTCCCCAACTTTGGCCCGATGATGAACCAACAAAATTATTTTGAATTGGGAATCGCTTTCTCATTTACGCACTATTCATGTCATCTCAGACACCGCGCACATCCCCTCGACGTGTTCTATGATCTCGTGGATGCTGTGAATATATAACCTCGACCTCTTCAGCGTAATATCTTGACCAGATTTTTCCGAGTATAGAGTGGAATAAGGAGGGTCAACGAGATCAACTTTCAGAAGATATTTATTGGATATTGAAAGAGAGTTGTGCTACTCTCTGGGGGAAGGGGGCCTTCCTTCCAAAAGTTTTCCCGACCCAATACAAGGTTCTTTCTCTTGCTAGTCCAGATGTGAATGCGTAATCCGATTCAATAGATATGAATGAATGGTGGAGGTGCCACAGGAATGGTGCCACAGGAGCACCTGTGGCACCAGTTTTCCTCGGTTCTTGCTTGGCAGTGTAGAGAAAAGAAGAGATGGGTACGCGAACACGTATCAGATGAACAAACTCAGAATGTGACTAGGTGGAACATGTCTATGTAGTGAATTGTGGCTTGAGACTAAAGAAGCGCCGAAAGCATCAGTAATTTGATCTATACGTGTATTTGGAGTGCATTGGTGTGCTGTGGAACCACAACTTTTTGCAACCACATTTTAATAATAACAATTCTTGATATTAATGAGTGCTGTGGTTTGTGTGCAGGAGCAACTTTACCAGGAGCGAAAGATGGAGTATTATTTTATTTGACGCCTCAATGGGAGCAACTAACGTCAGTGGGCGTGTGGTACAAGGCAGCGACTCAAATCTTCTACTCGCTTGGGCCTGCTTTTGGCGGGCTCCTCACTCTGGCCTCTTACAACCGATTTAACAACAACTGCCAAAGGTTGCCTTCTACCGAAGCTTCATTTACCTTTCCATGCTGTTTTTCATATTTTCGCGAGGCTAATGTCATAAGTTAACACCGCAACCGTACTGGGTCGATACGGCAACTCGGTCAGATGATGTGGTCGACTCCCTGATTTAGACTCCGTTAAGCAAAGCAAAACCTATTGATTGTTCCGTGCGGGAACGAATCCCCTCCCATTCGGTAGCAACTCGACCACCGATCTTTTTTTCACTTTCAGGATAAAAGAATATCGATGCTATCGAGGCTCAGATACTAAGAAGAGCGGATTGTTTCTTATCATTACAGAGATGGAATCACAGTGGCATTGAGCAATTGCATGACCTCCTTCTTTGCCGGCTTTGTCATCTATTCTATCGTGGGATTTATGGCCCACGAACTGGATGTGGAGGTTAAGAATGTGATTCGAGATGGAACGGGACTCGCATTTGTGGCTTATCCAGATGCCGTGGCACGAATGCCTATTCCTCAACTCTGGGCTTTCCTCTTCTTCCTCATGCTCATCACTCTTGGTTTAGACAGCCAGGTACGTCCTCCATAGTGAGCGTTGTCAAGCATTTCTTAATAATGGGAGTTGCGTTTTTTTTTTTATATAAATTCTTTGGGCCAAAAAACATTAGGTAGGGAAAGAGGGAGTGCGGTAAAGTCTAATCCCTTCCTCTCCTCTTCACCTCCTCCCATCAGACGTGTGAGGCTCCGAGGCACATGAGGTATGCCGAGATTTGGTTGATTTGGTAGATAAGTGATTCTTCGTTGGGCTGCCAATCGATTAAAATTGTAAAAGAGCCAATTTTAAGCCACGATTAACCGATTTTAAATCGAGCACCACCTTCACCCCTGTATGGTATGTTACATATTAAAGACAATATACAACAGGGTGTCCCAGAAACCCCGCCCCAAGTTTTGTACCTAGGTACATAATTATGTCTTTATTTTTTTTTCTGATGGAAATGAGTTTTGTATCATTCGAAAGCCTAGACCTTTCTTAACAACTGCTGTTAAACCTGATGGTTTGTGATTTCTGATTGTGGGGATTTTTGAATAAGAAGGTGTATGCTACAAAACCCCAAACATCCCTGACCTCATCAGCGCAATTTCCACCAAACCGAATCCCATAAGCCTGGACATGTGCCAGAAAGCAGTGAATGACTTTCCCCGGTGATACCGTATGTGTCATGATCAGAATGGGAACCAATTTCAGTGACAAAAAGATCGAATCCCTGCTTTTAATCCCTGCATCCCAGAAACCTCGCCCCCAATTTGGACGGAGACTAAGACTAAGTGAATGGCGCTGATGAGGTCAAGGATGTTAGGGGTTTTGTAGCATACACCTTCTCTTTAAAAAAAACCCCACAACCAGTAATCACAAACCACCAGGTTTAGCAGCAGTTGTCAAGATAGGTCTAGGCTTTCGAATGATACAAAACTCATTTCCATCAGGAAAAAATAAAGACATAATTATGTAAAAAACTTGGGGCGGGGTTTCTGGGACACCCTGCATATTAAGTAGTGTGGAAACCATTTTTCAATAGCTTTTCACCTTTCTTCAACCCCCCCCCCCCTATCTCTCTCTCTCCCTCTACAGGACTTACTAACGTTGGGCCTCGGCTTAACCCACGGACTGCCTTCAAGTCAGGCCTAGGCCCACCGATTTTCGTTAAAAAGAATATCAATCCTCGACTTTCGCGGTCTATTAGGCCTATAAGGGTTAATCACGATGCTTTTGAGACTTCTCGCTGAGGAAATGTAACGTTAGGCCCAGTGGCGTGCCCAATGATACATTTTACAGGTTCGATTCTCAAAAAAAATTTTTATTTGGCCATAAATGCAGGGCGGGTTACCGATTTTTCATGTCACCCTCCCCCATTGAGATTTTCTGGGCACACTACTGGTTAGGCCATCTGGAGTTTCTCGACGAGGTCTTAGAAGAGAATGGCTCTGAGAATGAAATGCATGTTGGACGGAATCATTACTCATGATATCCAAGAACGGTATTTCCAATCGTACAGCATCGACCGGTCATCGCTAACCACTGCTTCGGTCTCACCTCATCCCATGAACTCAGCTGAAATATGTATCATACATTAAAAATAGAAGATCCTGACACCGATACGAAAGCAGAAGCAGTCATGAATCCCACATAACTTCAGCATGATATCCGTCAACCGTGAGGGACGGGACTGGAGCCAGCACGCCAAACCTAAATGAATGACTGCTAATTTCATTTTTATGGCAATATGGTGCATCGCACAAAGAACAAAAAGGGCCTTTTTGTATAAGCTATAAGTCACAATCTATCTTTTGGCTGGTCTCTTTCCTCGAAAGCCCCTCAGGTGGGGGAGAGGGAAACAGGAATGAAATTCACATATTCAAAAACGAGATTCAGTGTTCTCCGCAACTCCGGGGAGATGGAGCTTCAAATTTACTGTAACCATTCTTTGTTGAGAGAGTAAGAAGCATGTCCAATTTCGTTTCCCTAGAATCTAGATGCTCTCAGAGAGGAATACGAGGTGGTTGAATTTCGTGACAGGAAGGGGTTGAAGAAAAAGAATAGGCGCTACGCTATTGATTAAGTTCATTTTGAGATTGCATTGATGTCCCATACAGCCAGCCTCAATATGTGGAAGTCATCGGATTAGCCTGAGCGAAAGGATCTTTAGCTTTAAACGTGACGAGAACAAGGGTGTAGGGAGAATGGTTGTTTTCCTTCGGTATTCAAGCAGCCTCAAGCGTGAAAGAGGGAAAAAATGAAAAGTTCTTACACGGTGCCCTTTTTTGAGGGAAGGAGCAGGAACTCACCCTCGATTTGCTCTTTCTTTCTATTATATTCTTACTTCCTTTTGCCTTTCTTTCCTTTCGTCCTTTGATAGGGACTCATCCTGACTACTTATCATAATCCGGTAACTCCATTGTCAACAGTTTCCCCATCCCTCCTCGTCGATTTCACCGTATATGTAGCTTGGCAAATCTATCATGTTTGATGACCACAGTTTTCTCATGATTTCATCCTCTAATATTTAAAAAATGTCATTAGTGTAGCTGCCCACCAACACGGATAGGAGCAGAGCGGATTTTCTCCCGTTGGAATTATGCCACTGCTTTAAAGAGAATTGCGCTCACTGGAGCTGATCTGACCCATGTGAACTCGACAGGATTCTTCCTCACGGTTGAGGCATTTTATTATCAACATGGATGTGAAAGCCATCGTCCAGAAAGAAGCAGACCTGTATGACTAGGCATAAAGTTCTGTAGATGGGAATCCGCTCCGCTTGAGTGTAGGGAAAATTCCGCGCCGAATTTGAGACGACGCTCGTTGTGCATTGTGTAGCAACTTGAATCATTACTGTAGTCTTGGCGTACCGTTTTCTATGAAGAAATACCGGGTGGTAAAAAAAATAGCGTCCAGTTTGACAGTTTATAAAACCCACTGTGGTTAGATTCGTGATGTTTTCATATCACATTGGAAACACCACAACATTTGTTTTCTGAAAGTTTCATGTACCTAGGTTGTTCGAAATCGACAGTCGTTCAAAGTGGAGTCATACAATGTACCTTTTTCGCACTTGAGGAGGATGGAGTTTCAGCGCGGCCTGAATGATTTCTCTCACTTGCCACCATAAAGACTGCTTTTTACGCCATGTCCTCGTCGTAGTATTGTACACGTCGTAGAATAATACTACTGTCGTACATCGTAGCATCAGAATCGATACCACGCAGAATACGACGATGAGAACTGGCAAAAATAGCGGAATTTGTTACTTCAAGGAAGAGAATCATTCGAGAAGTGCTTAAACTCCATTCACCTCATGTGCGGAAATGGTACATTTTATGACTCCACTTTGAACAACTGTAGATTTTTATTCAGACAATCTAAGTCCGTGAAACTTTCAGAAGACAAATTTTGTGGTGTTTCCTATGTGATAAAACGTCATGCACCTAGATCATCCACAACGGATTTTATAAGGCGTCCAACAGGACGCTTTTATTTTGGTTCACCCAGTACACGGAAAGAGAGCTGGGTGACTCGAGAGCTTAGTTGTCCATGTGAAGCAAAATGTCCCAAGATTATCATAATTATGGGACCTCCCTCTCATTTGACGGAACCTTCAGGCGGGCGATTCTATGAAGATCACAGGCGAACTTTTGGCTTAGCATCAATAGGGAATCAGCAGCTTTTTGTCAGGGCTATGAGAATTCTACTCTCATTGGTCGTATATCACCAGTACGAAATATAGCTTTTTGCAGGAGCTGCAATAAAGAAGGAATATCGATGTCGTCTGGATGTTGAAAAAGTCCGTTGTGTCGATATCTCCACTCGATACATCAGGCTCAGATTTGCTATAATAAGCACCCAGAAACAGGCTCATCATTCGCACAAAATTTGAGAATTCATCATCCGATTGGTAGCTGCGGCCCAGAACTTGAACTGCTGCGATCCTTTTCCTGTTATTATTTGTACTCATTGTATAACAAAAATATTTCATGGAGGCAGGCCTCATTAAAACAGGGTTGTAGGCTTGTGTCCAGGTACTCTTCTCTGAAGGAAAGGTGGGTGCGTGCTAACAATGTTTTAGAAACGCTACGCTCCTTAGGATGTTATGACAGGTGTAGGGCTCATGGTGCCTGCAACCCCAACCATTTTAAGTCGCTCGGCAATAGCATGTCTCTCATTTTAGAGAAACCACCTACTCTTCTGCGTTTCACTGTCTTGGTCATTCTAACGGTGACATCAAGGAGGTTCCTTACTGACAGGTTGAAGGTTAGGATAGGTATGCCAAGAGGCGCCTTCGCTCATTATGACGTCCCATGTGAAGGTCGAGCAGATCCTGAAATATACAGTAGAGAGTCTTTGTAAGTATGGAAGTACTATTTGCATGAAAGGGAGAAACTTGGGAGAGAGAGATGGACTTCGTCGGGAGAGGACAGCCACGACACTGATAAATTCGATGCCTCAGTAAAAAAAAAAGCCAAAAAAACAATAGAAGCTTGGCAGAACAGGAGCCCTTCTTTGAGTATGCCATCATATGTGATAAAAACGAAATGTGTACATTTTATGAAGACTGAAAGGAAAGGAAACGTGAGCGCAAGTGTGTGGGGAGTGGAGGTATATGGGAGGACAAGGCACGATGATTAAGCAGTGATTAAGCGATATAATTTATACGAAGTATGTGCCATGAAGTGGAAAAGCCTGCGAACATTCAAGGACGCCATAGTAGTATAAAAAGGGTAGGATCGACCGGTGGCGCAAGCCTGGCGCTGCCTGGCGCTGCCTGGCGCAATTTCCTATTCATTAAATCATCTCATTTCATATGAATTAACCTCAGGTTATCATCGATTTACACGAGTACTCAGTGAATTAACGTTGAATTATCGAGTGCGCAATGATTTGCATTTTCCATGTACCTTCATGAAGCGATTTTTCGATTTGAAAAATATTATGGCATGAATCTCGTGGCATAAAATCCCATTTCAATTGACTCTCGTCATTACGGCTTCACATCAAGGTAATCGATAGGGTCGGATGGAACCTAGCTAATGCGGTTGCACAAACCTGTGTAATAGAGGATACTCATTACTAACTGGTGGTTTCTTCTGTCACGCTCTTCTGCTTTTACAGCCTCGGCCCCTGACGGTCAAGGATTCTGTGTCGCATGGGGAACTCTCTCCAACTCCCCTTCCATCACGTCTCTCAGATACGTGGATGAGGGGAGCAACCAAATAAGACTAGAAAATATGCGTTGATGGAAAAGGAAACTTTATTACAATTCACTCATTGCCAATCTCTACCTCAATAGACACGATATACGAAGAACAAGGGAAAGTATTGAAATATATTGATAATGATGATTGCGATGTGAATGGAAGCAATCCAAACGTGAGTTTTTGAGAGCGGAAGAACTTTTGAAGGGATATGAAGTCATGTAGTCGGAACAGGAGTAGGGGTCTGGGAAAATTGGTTCTCTTCAGCCTCTATCGTTTCAGTGAAGAGAATGAGAAGAATATACAGCGAGGAACATATCAAAATATTATTTCAGTGAAATAGTTAACTAATATGGATGGAAAGAATGCGTGTGTCTCTGATGAAAAATGCATACAGGGATTTTTAAAAATTGTATGAGGTATGGAATGGTATTACCAGACAACATTATATTTAGCTCGGACTTCCTCCGTCTTGATACATTTTTCGATGTCCGCGTCGTCTGCATGCCATCTCACGGACGAACGTAGGCTCCCGAGTTTCCCTTCAATGGTCTTCTTCCGGAGTCGATTATCTCCTTTGAGTCTGAGTACGATAGTATGTGGAGATGTCACCTCCAATTTCACATGCGCCAGAAATGATAACAGCACCATCGAATCATCTATCTCCTCTGCAGAGTGCACCCTGAATACGTACATGATCCTAGTAAAGAACAGAAGTATGAATAAATGATCCAAGATAAAAAGCTGTCAAGGGAGAAAGCTTGAATGATGCTGGCCATGAGTGTCTCCATGTGAAAGACAGGATGTGTTAAAGACAGGATGTGTTAAACACATCTCTGGTTACATTTGTAACGAATTTGTATTTTTTTTAAGTGAATATCAATGGTAGATTATTCTGATTTTTATTCATGAAGGAACAGTGGAATGATGGGGGAATTTATTTAATTTTTTAAAACTTTTTCTTCCTCCCTCTTCCTCTGCAACATCCCAATCTTCATAACTGTAAATGAAAGGTATATTAATTATTTCAAATGTGAAATGGAATGTGAGAAGAGATTTGTGATGAGCTTACTAATTTGCTTGCATTTCTTCTGCAGTCTTCACAGCAGACAAAAGTATTTCTTCAGTTCCACCATCACCTACCCAGGTAAAAATTTTACATGGGATATTCCTTAACCATGCAACTACCATCTCTCTCCTGAGCCCCACTCTGCCCTTCCTCCTCTGTCACCTCCCAATCTTCACCGTAACTGTAAACGAAAGATATATTGATTATTTTAAGTGTAAAATGGAATGTGGGAAGAGATTCGCGATGAGCTTACTAATTGACTTCTATTTCTCATCAAATCTTCAAGACAGATAAAAGGATTTCGTGCGTTCTGTCTGCACCTGCCCAGGTGAAAATTGTGCGTGGCATTTTCCTTAACCATGCAGCGACCATCTCTCTCCCCAGGCCCATCGTGCCCCCGGAGGTGCGCAGAAAGGAGGCATCCTCTCTGTGAGGTTTTTTCACTTCCATCACATCCCCATGCAATCTTCAACCCATTGCGCAAATGTATTGCGATCTAATGTATTTCCAAATATCAAAATGTAGGCGAGGGAAAGCATTACCTATGGAAAGAGAGAATGTAAAAGTTGGGATTAGAAAGAGCTGCGATTAGGAAGGAGTTGACGTCAAGTTAACGCAGAACGAAGTAATGAGGATCTGCCAGTGTGAGACTCGCAACGAAGTGATATGTCTTTCGTTTTTCCAATATGCATATCTGGACAGGAATGGGGGAAATGGAAAGAAAACATTGATCCCCATTACCTTGTCCATTTGTCTCATGATGTTCATGCCATTCAAGGTTTTGACACCACCCATAGCGAGATCCATACAACCGAAGAAAGATGATGAGCTCATCCATTCCGTTTCAAAGACACTTTCACCTCGTGTACTAGCAGATGAAACTCTATAGTTGCTATTTGTACGTTTTTCTTTATTCCTATATGTAAAAAAAAGAGAAGCTGTCACCTTAAGCTCCTCTTCCCTCTTCCATCGTCACCTCCCAATCCTCACCGTAACTGTAAACAAACGGTATGATAATTATTCCAATTGTAAGAAGGTATGATGGAAGGGATTCGTTGTGAACTTACTAATTAGCTTCTATTGCCTCAGAAGTTTTCACGGCAAAAGAAAGCATTTTCACCTGCCCACGTGAAAATTCTGCATGGCATTTTTCTTAACCATGCAGCGACCATCTCTCTCCCCAGACCCATCGTGCCCACGGAGGTGCGCAGAAAGGAGGCATCCTCTCTGTGAGGTTTTTCCACTTTCTTCACATCCCCTATGCAATCTTTTACTCAGTGTGGAAATGTATTTCGATCTGATGGATTTTGAAATATTAAAATGTAGGTGAGGAGAAGCATGATCTGTGGAAATAAAGTCAAAGGGATGGAATTCGTTATGAGCTTACTGTGAAGTAATAACGGACCAACTTGTTTACTATTAGACTAAATTTCTCAATTTAAGTTCTTTCATCCTTGCCCTGTCACGGATTGAATATGTAAGACCATACAAAAGTTTTGCAAATATGGAAGTCTCGTATTCTTCAAAAAAAGAAATAAACACTTTCATAGAATAACAATTTAATTACTCATTCAAAAAAAGAATTATGCACTGTATTTATTAATGAATCCAACACAAGAATCCTATTAGTCATAGAATACGTCCGTAATCTTTTTTAGAGGATAACACTAAGCAACATCTAAAGAAAAATTGGATGGGAGAATGATTCTACGAGGCAAACTCAAAATCTGAATTTAAATTAATGTCCTTTATATTACCTCTTTTCCCTCTTTTTCTGCTCCACAATTCCTCTCAAAAGAAAGTAAACAGGGCTAACCTGACAAATTGCGGTTGTCCTGGAGCCAGCTCCGGATCGGATGAGGCGACAGCGTGCCTTTCAAATGACGACTGACTCCGGCATTCGAGGTGACTTCCGATATCCGCGGTGTTTCAGGGAGGAGCCAAGGTAGCTTCCTGGAAATCCAGGATTCGGATTGGATGAGGGACTCGAGGACGACTCATGAGCCCATTTTGTAATTTGGAGGTCGGCCCTGATTGCTCTGTTTGTGGTTTTCAAAAGCTTGTGACTTCCTTAATGTCTTTTTAAAATGATTTTGGTTTCCTGTGTTTACCTTAGTCGGATTCCAGGTGTGACGTAACAAGTGATCTATATTAATTGGTCACCTGCCCCGTTCCATATTCGAGGGTCAAGGCAGGTCTGCCAGACGGAATTTCTGGAAAAATGGAAATTCTCGTGGTTCTTCAAGGTAAAATACGTAACTTTATTAAAATAGAGACAATAATGAAATATGAAAAAACAACAGTAATCCACAGTACTTGTTATTGGATGGGAGAAGGATCCCACTGGGGAAAATTCTACTGGAACGTGAAGGTTATTTAAATTAATGTTCTCTCTATCTCTTACACGGGCCACACTACCTCACGCAACCAAGGGACAAGGCTAACCTTTATCGCTGGTAGGTTGTCCTGGAGTCAGCTCCAGATTTGGTAAGGTCACAATGGTGCCTTCCAGATAGCGACTGACTCCAGGATCCACGTTTCTTGCCAATATCCTCGGTAGCTCTGGGAGGAGCCAGGGTACTTTCATCAAAATCCGGATTGGATAGGCAACGTCCCCCCCTTTAGTCACATTGGCTCATTTGGGTGTTGACTTCGACTTAATTTATATGAAGTTTTTAGGATCTGGTGACTTCCTTAATGTCTTTTACGAGTTTTCTTTTATGTGTTTGCCCCAGTCGGTTACAGGGTTGTCCATCCTTACACTGATAACGTTCCATGATTCTTGCTTAATACTGAGTAATTGACGAAATCCTGTATTTTTCCCTAATTCCTTATAATATGGTCATTAATTAAGTCAATAAATCAGATTGAAAGAATCAAAATACTTTCGCTCAATATTCAATACTATTATTAACAAAATACCACATGAAAGCTAATTTCCCAAATGTTATAAAAAATGTAAAATTGTTTCATTTCATCACAAAACATCATTATGAAGGGAAGAGAAAGGTATGGAAAATATTAGAGTAGAAAAGTATGAGATTCCTGCAACTCTTTTTTTAACACCTCAGGCGGAGTACACAGTATATTTCCTCCTTCCCCTCCATTGTTATGTTTTTCACTTTTAATCACCGAAAAATTCAGGTGCGGTTTTAGGGAAGCAAAGAGTTGTTCCCGGTAGGCCTAGGGGGCAAAAAGGGTGGAAGACCCCATTTTTCACACAGGGTTGTCCCATTCTTACAAGGTAGGTTATCATCATTCTCATTTAAAAATTAGAATTTCTCAGAATCTTGTATTTTTCCTCCTTTCCTTTTAAAATGGTCATTAATGATACAATAAAATTATGTCGTCAAAGTCAAAACAGTTTCCATCATTCTGCAATGTTAGAATTAACAGGATATCAATAGAAATATATATTCCAAATAAGGATGATTAAATAATTAAAATACTTTCTTCCTATCGTGACACTTCATCATAAACGGAAGTGAAAGGCGTTGGAAATATTAGAAGAGAATGGTAAGAGATTCCCGCAACTCCCCGGTGAAGAGCAATAACTTTGGAATGGGACATGTTTAAAAGTTGAAATTAGAAAAATCGCATTAATACATGGAAAGTATTCCAGTCTTTGCGAACTTGCGATAGGTCCAGAGGGTGGGACAGAGTCAATCTCACACAGAAACGAAAAAAGGAGGAACTGGCAGAGGGAGAAACGCTACGAGGTCATTATGGCTTTTTCCTTTTCAAGTCAGCATGAGTTGACATTTGCGGGGAATCGGAAGAAAAACATTTTCTCCATTACCATTTTCGCCAGACTAATGATGTACGAACCAGACAATGAGTCAATAAGTATTGCCACTTCCGACGGCATCTATTAACACCAATTGGGGTTGTGCAAAGGCGTTCGTTTCTGCTTCGAGGTTCACCCTAGAGATCGTCATCCCATCGATCGTCATCGATACGTTGTTGCAGGAACCATGCTCGTTCTTGAGGGGATCGAGACTTTCACATGCGCCAATGCTGACAAAAGTATCATTGCATGATGTCTCTCATCCGCAGAGTGCACCCTGGTGACGTACATATTAAAATGTAGTTTATTAAATATTAAAATGTAGGCGAGGGAGAGCATTACCTATGAAAAGAGAGATTGGGAAAGTGGGAATTAAAAAACGGCTGCGATTAGGAAGGAATTCACGTCAAGTTAACGCAGAACGAAGAAATTAGGATCTGCCAGTGTGAGACTCGTTACGAAGTGATGTGTCTTTGGTTTTTCCAATATGCATATTTGGACAGGTATGGGGGAAATGGAAAGAAAACATTGATCCCCATTACCTTGTCCATTTGTCTCATGATGTTCATGCCATACAAGGTTTTTGACACCACCCATCGTGAGATCCATACAACCGAGAAAAGATTGTACCAAAGCTAAAAAGATGATGAGCTCATCAAGTCTTTTTCAAGGACACGTTCACCTCGTGTACTCTCAAATGAAACTCCAGAGTTGCCATTTTTACATTTTCCTTTATTCCCATGTCAACAAAAAGGAAAAGCTGTTACGGAACGCTCCTCCTCCTCCATCTTCAACTGTCACCTCCCAATCTTCACCGTAACTGTAAACAAACGGTATGATTATTATTCCTATTGTAAGAGGGAATGATGGAATGGATTCGTTGTGAACCTACTAATTAGCTTCTATTGCCTCAAGTTTTCACAGCGGAAAAAAGCATTTCCTGCTTCACCTACCCACGTGAAAATTTTGCAGGGGGTATTGGCTAACCGTGCGGCAACCACCTCACTTCCCAGGCCAATCGTACCCCCCGAGGGGTGCAGAAATGAGGCATCCTCTCTTTCAGGTTTTTCCACTTCCACCACATCCCCTATGCAATCTTTAACCCATTGTGAAAATGTATTTCGATCTGATGGATTTTGGAATTTTAAAATGTAGGTGAAGAGAAGCATGATCTGTGGAAATAAAGTCAAAGGGATGGAATTCGTTATGAGCTTACTGTGATGTAAGAAGGGGCCAACATGTTTACTGCTAGATCAAAAATTCTCAATTTAGGTTCTTTTATCTTTGTCCTGTCGCGGATTGAAGTGGTAAGAGAGGTCCGAACCAGACAAAAGTTCTGCAAAAATGGAAGTCTAGTATCCTTCAAACAAAGTACTTAAATTATTAGAGAATAAGACAATTTAAGTACCTATTTAAAAAATGATTTATGCACTGTACTTATTAATGAATCCAACACAAGAATTCTATCAGTCTTAGGATACGTCTAGGATTTCTTTTTGCGGATAACTCTAAACACTATCACAAAAAAATTGGATGTGAGAAGGATCCGACGAGGCAAACTCAAACTCGGAGTTTAAATGAATATCCTTCATCTTAATCTTTTCTTTCTCTTTCTTGGATACACTTCCTCTCAAAACCAAGTAAGCAGGGCTAACCTGACTAATTGTGGCTGTCCTGGAGATATGGCTCCGGATCTGGTGAGGCGACAGTTGTGTCTTTAAAATGGCGACTGACTCCGGCAATCAAGTTGCCCGCCGATATCCACGGTGCCTCAGGGAGGAGCCAGGATAGCTTCCTCAAAATCCGGGATTCGGAATGGATGAGGGACTCGAGGATGACTTGTGGGCCCATTGGATAATTTGGAAGTCGGCCCTGATTGATCTGTTTCTGGTTTTCAGGAGCTTTTGACTTCCATAATCTCTTTTTATAATGAGTTTGGTTTCCTGTGTTTACCTCAGTCGGATTCCAGGGTTGTCCCATCCTTACAATGGCAGGTTAACATCATTCTCACTTAATAATAAGTTCTTCTCTGAATCATGCATTTTTCCTCGTTTCCTTCTAAAATGGTCATTAATGATATCATAAAATTATGTCATCAAAGGCAAAACAGTTACCACCATCCTACAATGTTAGAATTAACAGGGTATCAATAGAAATATATATTTAAAATTAGGATGATGAAATAAAATACTTTCTTCCTATCGTGGGACTTCATCATAAAAGGGAGAGAATGGCGTAGGAAATATTATAAGAGAATGGTAAGAGATTCCTGCGACTCCGTTTCTCGCTCAAGGAAGATTACATAGGAAAAATTCATTCTTCCCCCTCTTCGATTAGCGTATCACTACGCTAGTCGTGTGTGTTTTAGGAAACGGATTGTGAAAGTTCGTCTGAAGGACAAAGAGGCAGAAAGGTAGGGCGACCCCCGATCTTCACATTACCTAATTACCTTCTATTGCCCTATTGCCCCGTCCCGCCTGCACCTGCCCATGTGAAAATTTCTCGGGGGACATTGGCTAGCCATGCGGCCACCATCTCTCTCCTGAGTTCGATTGTGCGCCTTCAGAGCGGCGCAGAAAGGAGGCCATCCTCTCTGGGAGGTTTTTCAACTTCCACCACACCCTTATGCAATCTTTAACCCATTGCGCAAAAGTATTGCGATATGCTGTAGTTTCACATATTAAAATGTAGGGGAGGAAGAGCATGATCTATGAAAATAAAAAGTCAAAGTTAAAAAGAAAAAACTCTAAAAAAGTAATGGGAGATATTGGAATCTCTGTGAACCAACTGACCCTGTAGGAGTAGACAGATGATGGATCCGAGTCGAGTTCATGCAGGACGAAGAAATGAGGAACTGACAGTGAAAGTCGCTAACGAGAGACGGTTTATATTCGGTATTGTTTTTTCTTTCAAATCAGCATATATATTGACTGGAACGGAGGAAATCTTCTCGGTATCGAAGTCGATAATATTCTACGAGCCCAATTCTCGCGTACTCGATGAATCGATTACTATTAATTAAATGGGCTGCGCATGACGGGTCCGTGGCCGTCAAGGGCCGTGTGACGTAACAAGTGATCGATGCTATTTGATCCCCTGCCCCGTCCCAGATTCGAGTGTCAAGGCAGGTTCGTCCAGACGGAAATTCCGGAAAAATGACAATCCTCGTGATCCGTCCAAGAAAGTACTTAATTTTATTTAAAATAAAGACAATAATGAATTATTCAAAGAAACAGTTATCCACCGTGCTTGTTAAAGAATTTAACAACAAGAAATCTACGAAAGTTTTCCTTTGGCACTTCAAATAAAACAGAGTTTCTTTCGTAGGATAACAGTAATCAATGTGAAAATTAATGTTGGATGGGAGGAGGATCCGACTGGGGAAAATTCTCATCTTGAATGAATGTTATTTCCCTTACTGTTCTCTCTCTTTTACTCGGGCCACACTCCTCACGTAATCAAGGAGCATAGCTAACCTCAGAGGTGGTAGATTGTCCTAGATCAGCTCCTGTAAGGTCGCGGTGCTGCCTTCCGAATGGCGACTGGCTCCGGAGTCAGAGTTTCTTGGTGATATCCTTGGTGCCTCTGGGAGGATCCAGGGTACCCTGCTCAAAATCCGGGATCCGGATCAGATGTACAACTTGGCCCCCTTTTGTCTCATTGGCTAATTTTGAGCGTTGGCATCGAAGTAATATATTTGAAGTCGTCAGGATCTTGCGACTTTCTCATTGTCTTTTATGGGTTTCGCTCTATGTTCTTGCCCCTATCGGTTACATGGTTGTCCTATCCTCCTGATGATAACTTACCATCATTCTTACTTAAAAATTAGTTATTGATAATATTATGTATTTTCGCTTGATTCCTTATGGGATGGTCAATAATTACATCATATAATTAAAGAGTAAAGCTCAAAACGATTTTCCTTAACATGCAATGTCATGATTAACAATACAACACAAGATAGATAATTCCATATGGGTTATGAAATAATTAATATCATTCCACTTCATCTCGACACACCGTGATGAAGGGAAGAGAAAGGTATGGAAAATGTTAAGAGTAGAAGAGGAGGAGATTCCTGCAACTCTTTCTCGCACTTCAGTAGGAATACATAATATCAATTCTTCCTTCCCCTCTTTTCGATAATGGTCTTCCGTTCTAATCACCGTAAAAGTCTACCAGCCAGGTGCGTTTCTAGGGAAGCAGAGAGTTCTTCCCTTAAGGACACGGAGGCGAAAAGGGTGGAAGACCCCATTCTTCACGGCCGTGACGGTGAAACGGGGAGCTTGACAATGAAAGAGCGAGTAAGGCCGACATGATAGAGATCTCGTCGATGGAAGAGGGGGAGGTCAAGCGACTGGACGTGTGGTTTGGTCGTACCCTAATGAATTCCCCATACTCTCATGAATTCCTGTTCGATGAATCGCTTCCTACGGGTATGTTGATAAAATGCTACAAGCGGATTCGTATCGATGGCGTGCTTGATGATTCCATGAAAATCGATAATCATGGGTAATGATTGCGAGTACTCGTATTAAACGATGGGAAATTGAAATGAATTAATCGATGGAAGATTGCGCCACCAGCGCCTCCAGTTTGCGTCTCCAGCGCCTCCCGTCGAAACGATATTTTTTATGCTACTGAGCGCGTCGGAGAGCGCATTCGGCAAGTATTGCGGGATGGACAAAATCCGCCTCGACTTGTTGGAGGAACAGAATTCGCAGGAAGGCATGAGTCGTTCCAGCAATTCACGCTATGAAATCGCTGGAAAGGCCTTCCACGGCTTGGAGAACGGCGTCGGTGAGTCCTGTACACATTTATATCAGAATCTAATCGCGAGTTTCCGCATAGCGCTGGAACTCGGGAGCTCTGGTCCTCGCCTCATGCTGTGACGTGGGCACAACAGCATAACCCATAGCTGTCTGATCTTGGAAGTTACTTGCGGTTTTTATGCGCACGGAACATTAAAAGTTCGTGGAACAAGATCAGACAGTCCGCAATTGAAGTGTGTGGAAACATGGAGATGCGAAAATGAGGGACTGAGAAACGTTGCCCCCCGCAAAGAAGCCGTCAGCGACTTTAGGTCAGCTCGAGGACCTTCGAGATACGTAGAGCGCGATTCCGAGCTTCCTGCCCATAGAGTGAGGAACTGTTTCATTGTATATTAGGTCGAAGTGGATGCAGTTCGTGGCGATGCACATTTGCTGAACTTATTCATTATTAAGAACGCAAAAAAAATAAACAGGTATCTGCAGGCGATAATGTTTATTTTCCAAAGCAATTTGAAAATATCGCTCAAGATGCCTTACCGGAAATGAGATGAAAACTGGAGTTGCATTGCTTTCAGGGGAGTACGATCTGTTGCAGAGGAACAGCTCACACATCGCTAGGTGTTGCTGCCAGGGGAGACGGGAGAGTGAACAGGCGCGTGACCAGGCGATGTCGGTGGTTAGCAGTTGCCGGGACAACGTGGGGTCGTAATGGCTGTGTCAGGTCCCGACGCTGAGGATTTCATCGAGTGTGGTGGCGTGGACTGGGGCTGGTGGAAATCCCGGCCAGGAGTGTGAAAACGATTGATTTTGGTAGGGACAACCGGTAGTTACTCACCCGAGCGTGGCAGGGGGAGCACCCCCCCCCCCTAGCGAGGCCGTTCATCCTTTGGACGAAGGAAATAAAAAATTTTTCATACGAGCATGATTCTATTTTATTTTGATGACCGTCTCAAAACCTTTGGGAGAAAAATTTTTTTTCTTTTAGAGAAGTCTTGTTTAATATTTGAGAACAAGGTTTCCCACCTCACGAGGTAGGAGATATCCTCATAGGCCTTATGGTGGGCATGCATTGACTTTTTGCTGAATTTCACGTGGTGATGGAAAACGAGCTGGAAAATGCCTGATCGGTTGCAGTGCTTTCTATGCGTAGTATCACAGGTGGTACTCTTGAAATAGCAGGGAAATATAGGAAAAATTATGGATATATACTGTAGCTATGCCAAACTTTCTTGTCTTGCAATATAACTTGCGGACCCTGACTGCAAATGTAAAAATTCTGTCGTGAAAAGACCGTTTTCATGTTTCGATATCTGGTTATTGTACTTTCAACCCTCCGATTTCCGAATTCTGCGCTGGTGCGAGCAATTCAATTAGTTAGTTTCTGTTCTTTGTCCTCCATAGTATAGGTCTGCATTCGCTTTAAATGGCAAGGTCATGCGTGGAATTAGAACGCTATTGGGGGGACACTCGAAAGGAAACGCTGGCATCGCTCACCGCCGTGCCTCCCGCTCGCTTCCGTGAATCCAGGGATATTCGTCGTCCTTGATGAAATAGGAGGCGATACGTCGGTCCGTCGCCACTTGCTCTCACACAGGCTCCGCAAAGAAGTTCATCGTCTGTCCGCCGACACCGAGAGGGTGTGATGAAGATTGCAGTAGGAAACACTCTCGCTAGGGCAGGAGTATACAAATTGCCATGAAAATGTTCGAAAAATGGTTTACGATGAATACGGCCTGCGATGAATTGGGAGTTTTTGCTACCGGAGGTTTCACATATCAAGTTCACCAGGATGGTTAAACGGCAGCCTTGAAAAGGTGACCCTGGAATTTCCCACGGGAATTGCTTCATGTGGAGAAAGTAACTGATCGGTCTTCGGGTTCCTAATGAGGCTCTCTGAGACCAAAATTTTCATTCCCTCGCGTTGAAATTTTTTGGAGTACCCGGATTTCTTCTTTCTCCACAGTAGGAGAGGCATGGATCATCGGGTTCTACATTAATAATATTACACGAACTCAGGAAGAGATGAGGTCAAGCAGTATTCTGATACTTAGTAACGCCCGACTCCAAATTTTTCAATTTCATATTTATTGCATCTGCTATGTATTGGCTAGCGTGGCCTGTTGTAATAAGGGGCACGTTGATAGCTACTTGCAAACAAATTCACCCTCACATAATAAGAATAAAGGTGAAAAGGTCCATACCACCCTGGGATCGAACGAAATTGATATTTTTCCAATCCGATTCTGTAGGTCGCCAACGAAATTTGGGCAGCTCTCGTTCTAAAAGCCTTTGTGCTTCTTTGGCTATTTCATCTTCGAGTAAAACCCTCCCAGGTATCCTTTTTTAGTTGGCAAAATAACTTGAACCTGAATTTCATATCGCTGTAAATGAGATCCTGTTTTTTTTTCTCGCCTATCATTGAGAAGAGCTTTAAATTTGTCTATGGAGGCTCTCAATTCAATTGGTGCTGAGTGAGCTAAAAATCTTCAATGCAACTAATCTCATAGAAAAATATGAGAGGTCGGATTTGTGACCAGGGAACACGAGGACGGCGCAATCTCGCCTACGGAACCATTGGTATCCATCCATTACGCGTTCCGGTGCTACTTGGGAATCGTATCCCGTCAAAATGTCGAAAACACACATGTCGACTGTCCGATTGTCGATCACCTATTATGTCGAATCCTGAACGTCGAAGGAATGAAATGTTGAAAGTCAAAATGTCGAAAGAGAGAAAAGTCAAAATGGACTTTTATTTATTCTGTCAATGAAGTCATAAAAACTCGTCATGCCGAACATGGGAAAACTGCACTTGGTCGAGAAAGAAAAGCAAACTAATTAGCGGTTATAGATGTGATAACTACTGACATTCGGCATTCAAAACTGAACATTATTTGCCACTGCACGCAAGTAATCACGCACTTCGCGGTCGGAGTAAGAAGAAACAATTTTATGAATGCGTTTTTCCCTTGATTCTTCTTTTTTCTTCAGCTTTCGCGCGGGATACCCTGACAAGATTTTTTCCATCTCTCGCGCTTGAAAACATTCCTCTATCTGCTAGACTCCTAGAAATTCATATATCTTGGGATGGGCCTTGCCTACATTATTCAGAGACTAACCCTGTACTTTGAAATTTTCTCCAAATGCTTTGTGCAAAATGGAAGAAGAAAGTGTTGTGTTTCATATGAGGAAATACTTGGGATACTGCTGACAAAATTCCGCTCTCATAGTCGGTTGTGATGAACTGCAGCTTCGGAACAAAGTGGAATCTCTGAAATGCGTCACAAATGCCCTGCAACATGATAGAGTAACACTGCGCATCTTTTGCATTCAACAAGCCATACATAAGAGGGAAAATAGCGCCGTTCACTTCAGCGTGCAACGTGTACAATTGCATGACCGAATCATGTTACCTCAAGGTTCCTTTATAAGTTCGTCTTTCATGGGCACAACGGCACGGGCAGGGCAACTCCAGTTTTGGCAACTCCAATACACTTTCTCCTTTGTACACTTTTCACGCGTGAATAAGTACCCATGAACAACTAATAATCTGCCACCTTTCTGAGAATTCACGTATTCCATGGTGGTTTTGGTTACAGTCCCAATTCGACTGACACATTTGTGTGGAAGTGCGCTTGTTACTGATGTAATCAACTCCGCCAACGCTTACTGATGCAGACAGATGATAAGTTGACAAAGCAGTCTTCGCTGCCTCAAGAGAGCAGAGAGGAAAGAAGCAATCTCCTCAACTCGATTATATCAGGACCCAAGGAACGGAAAAGAATTACCGGATTTCAACATTTTGAGGATTCGACGTTTTTCCACATTTTGACGCTTTCGGTATTGTAACAATCAACATTATGCCCATTCGACATTGTGTCACATTCGACATTTTTGCTAGTCGACATAAAATCTGACGACATTGTGGCTTTCGACATTTTGTTATAGAACCCTTGGGAATATATCCATCGGTTTCTGGCTCAAACTTAAAAAGTGATTGCCGTTTCTTCAATCGTAAAAAAGAAAATTTCCTCGATCCTTGCGATTCTTTCATTTGCCTCGTTCATGACCTGAGCTTTTTATGAGAAAGATGTAAGCAAAGAGTAAGTCAGCAATCCCAATTCTCGAGAGGTTTTAACGAACGAAAATCGAAGGCAAAACAGAATAAATCCTCTTCATCACTGTCTCCCGTCACGTTCAGGAAGATAAATTTAGAAAAACATCAATGCCCTACGTTTCAAACTTCCTCCGAGCGAGAGAAAACTTGGAGTTGGGCACTTCCACAAATACGCGAACGAACCAATGCACCAGGAGAAACATCCATCTAATATATATAGACGATCGTGACTGACTGACTGACTGACGCTAATTCTAACCATGTTCTAGACATGATGAGAGGCTGAAACTTGGTACACACATAGCTGTTAGATTGCTGACTCCAGAAAAATTCCAACTTTGGGGGTAAGTGCCCTGGGGGCTCATTCCAGGGGGTCTCATTTTATAAGCCTAGGTCTAACCTTCAGACGGACGATTAGACCTAAGCCATTCTCAGGCTCCCCTTGCCTTCAACAAAACGGAAGGAACGTGAGTAGCTGATGGGTTGTCGATTCCAGAGAAAGTCTAACTTCGAATGCCCAACTTTGGGGGTCCATGCCCTGGGGGCACGTTTT
>CAJPEV010000201.1:0-52876 GCA_905338385.1 Darwinula stevensoni | reverse complement strand
GGGGGGGGGGGGGGGGGGGGGTGTACACGCCCTGGGGACGAATTTCGCAGGCCTAGGCCTAACCCATGGATGGACCCTTAGGCCAATACTACTTTCATGCACACTCCTCAAAGGAAACGGGATGGCAAATAAATAGCTGTTGGCTTGCATACTACAAATACAGTTCGACATTGGCAGTACTTGCCCTAATGGGAATGACTCAGCAAGCTTATATCCAACCCTTGGACGATTGCTCAGGCCTACATTGATCTTTAATATTAGCCATCTTAGCGTTAAAACTCTGAAGTGGCTTATGTTTTGGGATGCGGTGTGCAGAAAAATTCAGACTAATAGAGCGCCGAAGGCGCGACCATAGCGAGTTTGTTTGCCCTTCGGGCAAACAAACTCGCTATGTGAACTATGTAAACTAGTATGTAAACTCGCTATGTAAATTGCTATGTATGTATTGATAATGTTCCGAGTGTAAGTGACGAGGAATTCGGCGTAGAGACCCTGTTCACCGTCATTTTCCAGCCTGTAAGTCTAAATATAATTTCTCAAGGAACACCTCACCGGGTAATTGAATTAATAGGACGGTGTTTGATAAGGAGACGGAAAAACATTCAAGACCAATGGCCGATTATGTTTTTTACAGGCGCGGAGAGGCGCACGAGGTGCTCAACCTCTTGAGGAATGCCATCTAGTGGGGCTGATGAAAATCAATGGGAATCCATTCCACTCCTCAGTAGAGGTTAAAAGAATGAGTTCAGAGCGTTCAACGCGTTTTTATAATATCCTTCCCAACACTCCGTTATTCGGACAGCAGAGACCGTTTGAGATATCATGATTCTCTCCAAGAAGCATCACCATGGGAATGAGGAATTTAGTCGTGTCGCAGAGAAGGATTGCATGTTAAATATTTTTTGTAACGCGGTAGAAAAAAAATTAATGAACAGATTTGAGGTGGAAAATGAGGGACCTGATCCCTTATCCCTCAAGAAAGTCTGTCGAAGGGTCACGAGTCGGAAGCAAAGGTTGTAAATTTTTCGTTTTGTATGGTACCCTGTATCAATAATTTTTTCAACGGCGTCACAATTCGAATTGCTGCCAGAATTTACTAGTTATTACTGATGGAAATTAGGAATGACTTTTCAAATTCATCCAAAAATGATATATATGCTGATCGATAAAAGAACAACACGTCCAAGACAGACTTAAGCGGTACTTGGTACGCTACTGATTGCTCACACTCGCATACTATGAAATTGATTAGAACTTCAATTTTGTGGAGTAAATACTAACGTGATATAATAATGTAATGAGAACGATGAAAGCAAAGAATATTTCAGCCATTCCAATTGGCAAGAGCTTTTGATACGTGAATGAAAATACAGTAAGATGTACCGTATTGACCACTAGATTCTCGACCTCATTACTCACTTGAAAATACAATTAAGTGATAATTGATTTATTGAATCAAATCCCGAAAGCGGTTGAGAAAAAAGCGAGGTCGTTTACAATACCAGGTTTGTTTCATTCTCATTTAACGAATTCTTTTTAAATCGAGGAAGTTCTGAATTCGGGAGGCTCGTATCTGAGTCCAGCTGCCTTTTTTCTCACATCTAAGTGAAGTGACAAGAATGGATGATCGGGGAACCGTCATTGCCCGTCGACGATCCAACTGGCTAAAGTTGAGGTACTGAGATTGGGGTTCTGAATGAGTTCATGTATGTACATGAGGCGCACAGGAGGCATATGCATTCGGCGTAACCTTCTTCTCGTTATTTCATATCAGCATATCAGAGAGGTCATGACCAGAAAGTGATACGAGTGGTTTAACGAAGTGGGAATCACGACTAACGCGACGAAACCGGACAGGGTTATTCGGACTCGGACTGTCCGCACACCCTCGCTCCAAGATTTCCTCCTTATTTCTAAGCGTTCCTCGTGGTTACAATCTGAAGGGAACAGAATTTGGCTCAGGGGTCAAATGAGGATCCTGAGACTCAAAAGACCCTTGCTCTTTGCTCTCGTGTTTTCCTTCTCGTATGAAACGCCTTCGGCAACCGGGATTGCTGACCTGCTGACCAATTTTTGGCTTTTGGCCATGAGAAAGCCTATTCCCGATCCAACGAAGCATGCGGAGAACAAGATGGTGTTTTATGTTTGGGAAGTAGTAGAAGGGAATCGGCAGAATGGAGGGTAGTACCATGTGTTTCATTTCCACATTTACTAAAATAAGTAGCGCTTACGTATTCATTACGGATGAATGTGTTTTTTATTTGGCGCGACATCGTCTTCAGTGAGAGGGAGCCACTTGGGTAATTATTTGGTATCATTCAGACTAAGTGCAATGTTCTGATCAACTGCTCCAATATATTTATCTGCAAAAATTCTGCTATGTAGTTCAAAAGAGAGCTACTGTGAAATAAAAAAATTTCACCTCAAGGAAGATCTTGCCATACAATACTAATCCTTTTATTGTCACGGGAACTATACTATATACTATACTATACTATGAAAGGCATATCAATCGAATGACTGTTGCTTCATAATCTAAACCATAAACTGCTCATCAGTTGCATCTCAACATCGTTCAATTCATATCATATCATTCAATTATCAATGCCAATAAGTGGCCTTTCTGAGTAGGAGCGATGCTCGCGTGGAATGAAATCTAAAATGAAAAATTTCCAATCAAATCCTCAGCTTCACCTACTGTGGCTCGAGGAAGAGAGTTCACAGACTCCGTTACCTCCTCCAGCCATACCAGGCGTAAGCCCCTGGAATTTCTTTCATGGACTCTAGCTCCCTCAAATTGACTCAATAGCGCTCGTTATTCTGATCTGGCTGCTTATTCTTTTTGTGAAATTTTATTATTTTTATTATTTTTTTT
This sequence comes from Darwinula stevensoni, assembly GCA_905338385.1. Taxonomy (NCBI): domain Eukaryota; kingdom Metazoa; phylum Arthropoda; class Ostracoda; order Podocopida; family Darwinulidae; genus Darwinula; species Darwinula stevensoni. Next base: position 50,001 of record CAJPEV010000201.1, on the reverse strand, counting down.
ATTTCCTTTTGTCAGAGTCTTGGTCGAGCGTTCGTAGCATGAAAGTAGTATTGGCCTAAGGGTCCATCCATGGGTTAGGCCTAGGCCTGCGAAATTCGTCCCCAGGGCGTGTACACCCCCCCCCCCCCNTATAATACGAAATTGCTTCATTATTGTGGAAGTGGAAGGCAAGCTTCACATCAAGGGCTCACTTGGTGTCTTCTATGGCATTGCACTTTAAAATTCATGGTTATTTGTCATTTTCAAGACATTATTAAGGGAAAGTTTCACCATACATTCGAAGTCTTATTTCGCACATTGAAATAATCACAATTGGGCTCAGGTCGTAAAGGGGGCGATTTATTAAAGTTTAAAGCATTCCCATTTCGATATGCTATGAGTTTTCCCACACGGAAAAAAACCCTTTTTGCAAATTCTTAAGGAGTACATACGTAAAAATATTCCACTGTAGACACAACGCACGAGAAATCTATTCTGCAAATAAATCCGATGAATCAATATTGTTGGAATTTTGATACTTCCATTATAAATAGAGTAGCACTGAATCGATGCTAATTCAATGTGGGTTTATAAACGGTTACCGTCGTCGAATGAATATTGACGTAATGGAGGGTTCAAACCGTCACTATTGATACAATCAATCCACACCTTTTCAACTTTGAATCAATGATCGGGGCTTCCTGGGAGCACTACAAATGAAAACGCGAAAAAAGTTATGGGAAGTATGGAATTGCAACCCTGAATAAATTCTTGATAAAATTCATACAAAAATTGATAAGTATTTGAGAGCCTCATTGGACTTTTTTCATATATCAGAGACAGGTATTGGCAGACGCATGACATCAATCATCTGGATTCTTCTTCAGTGGTACAAACACGAATAACCCATATGTGATTATTTCAATGTGCGAAATAAGACTTCGAATGTATGGTGAAACTTTCCCTTAATAATGTCTTGAAAATGACAAATAACCATGAATTTTAAAGTGCAATGCCATAGAAGACACCAAGTGAGCCCTTGATGTGAAGCTTGCCTTCCACTTCCACAATAATGAAGCAATTTCGTATTATATTTAAAAGTGAATTTCTGCAGCTAAATCTTTGAATCCCAATGTAGAAGTTCCTTTTTAATGAGACCATTCAAGGGAAAGCACAAAGGAGGATGCCAAATATAATGTTACTTTGGCACTTAAACCGAATTCAATGAACTCAAGGGCATCCTCCTTAGGCACTTGGAATATCAAAATTCACTGCTGGTGACGTGTCGGAGATTCAGGCGTTGATAATACCAGCAACCCAGGAGGAGAATGTTGAGGTTCTGGTGCTAGCAGCAAAATCAAATCCACACGTTGCATTTGGTGATATTGGCCACTTATAGGAAGGAATTGCAGTCACGAAAACGCGATCGCCATATCGTACCGCCATTGGTCCACCACCATCACCCTACATGATATAGGCCAATATGTGAAAGGAGAAGAAAGAGATGGTAAACATCAATAATATGCCATGCCAAGAACACATTAATCAGATATTCTTTCAAACGAATTGAAACTAATTAGGATTACCGCATGCCGCATTTGTTCATACCACCTGGGCAATTACCTTAGACAGGCACTTCAAATTTCATTAAAATGTCAAAAACGGTGTAACAATATATAAATGAGTTTTCGCCATCATAAAATTTAAGACTTAAGTTTTTATTTATGCAACGACTCGTTCGTGCTTCAATGGCTTTAAGCAGTGCGAAGTCTTGCTTGCATGGCATTTTAAGTCGTATTTTTCGTCAAGCATCTGCTCCATCGGGCATATTTGTATTTCGAAGAAAGTCCGTATCTAGTGTGATCGATTTGAATAAAGCGTTCCTCCTTTTATATTGCCAAATAATTTGGACTTAACTACTCTGGGTGATATGGGCACCTCCTAAATGGGTGGTTTGGTCATTCGATTTTTTATTCTTTCATATTAGGGCAGACGCAAGCAAAGTTTTAGAATGACCCCGAGAAGGAAATAAGAGATATCTGCATTTTTTTTACATACTTAGTTATCAAGATTGAAATTGCCGAGTTGAACAGGAATGCTTAATCTGCCGGAAATTAGAACTATATGGTAGTACGGGGTGTCACAAGGAATCATAACAGTTTGATTTTTTAATAACTTTCTTATTTCTGCACCGATTCTGAGCTTGTTTATATGTAATTTCTGGATCATTTCAAAAGAATTTTCTGACACCTATTTAAGCGTGAACGGTCATGAATACGTGAACTTACGGCAGTCCTCGAAAACACCCATTTTCCGCAGTTGCTCTTAATTTTCAGCCGCTTGATTGCGTGTGGTAATGTGTGCCAATTTCGTGTACCTTCTCTCAGCGTTAAGAAGTATGGAATACGTTTTGGAAAGAGCCAACATATGAGCTTCCAGGCGGAATTTCACAATAGGAGATGCCCAAGTCGATCGGCGATGATCGTTCGTCAAAGTTGTTTGAAAGCGCGTTTTCGTATGCATGGTGGCGCGAATCGACGCCATTTGTCACGCCGAAACCTCGTTCTTCGTGAGTCTCATCATGGGTCATATCAGAATAAGCTGACGAATCTGGTCTTGACCTTCAAGGGCCATTCGCATTTCAGTACAAGGTTTTTTTATTCGAAACTTACCATATATTTTTTTTTAGAGTACGGAAACCGTCATAATTCTTTTTTTTTTCACCCGTTTGAGGTCATCGAGGTGCCAGCTAAATTCTCTCAAAACACTCTACAAAAGTTATAGAAGTGATAATAATCGGTGCAAATTTTAAAAAGTTATTAGAAAAAGTTAAAAAGTTACGATTGGTTGGGATATCTTGTATATTTTCCCTTTGACATTGGGGAACCAATATTCAGAGTTTTTCTTAGTAAGCTGTTCCATAACATTCTTAAAACCCCCTTGGCGAAGCATGTATCCCATTATTTACTGCTTGCTTACAGTAGCTACCTAACTTCAAGTTTCACTGACCAGGTGAATAATAAGTCGGACTATCGCACAGGGTATGGCATAGGAAAAGGACAGGTTTGAGCATATCTAGCGTCCTGGGGCTTGAGTCGCATATATGTAGGGTTAAGGCAACCTTTCAACGAACAAGTCCATTTACATAGTTTTGGTAGGTTATGGGGGCATGACGCATCGAAAGGAATACCACTTAATCCTGGTATCAAGTGGCAGCCAAGATAATATGATTTTCATGGTTCTTACGTTGCAGAGTGAACTGGATGGAGGTTCTCCTTTGATGCATATAACTCTACCATCGGTTAAGTTGGTACAAGCCGTGGTGGACTCGGTAAGAGTGACATCCAGTTTCTGCAAAATATCAATTGGAGATGAAACGTTTGGATATCTGTAGCCCCAGCCGTAGAATTTCCGGTCGCATGCAGAAATGGCCGATCCCAGAACGTCGTCTGATTCTGGATAGCAGATCGGCTGAATGGAGTCGCTGAAGGTCAAAGGGGTGGACAGATGAATAAGAGCGATGTCATATCCATTGAAGAAGCCGCCTGGAAATTACGAACAAAAGGTCCTATGAGCACTTCTTCATACGAATAATCACTCCATATACACTGCTCATGTACAGAGTTATCATGAAGGTGAACACCCAGTTTTGATTAGCTATAACTTTTCAAGGTAAAGTCAGACTTAGCTGATACTTGGCAAAGAGATTCATGAGTCAATTAATTTTTTTCCCATGCCACAAGATAGCGCTATATGCCGAAAGAAGACGCTTATGTCGACCGCAGCGCCACCTATTTACTTGGCATGTCAATTTTTAGCCATGAGAAAAAAAAAACGTTTAGACCCATGAATCTCCCTGTCAAATATCAGCTGCAAAAGAAAGTGAAAACTCAAGGGTGTCTCAACATTGAGGGTTGCCATACGAAACGTTTCCCGCTCGTTCGTCCAAATTTCACCGCTTTTCACCCATAATCTTTACCCAATGGGTCCTCCGACTGGTTGATAGAGGAGAAAAACGTTTTTTTTCCTCTTTTTTTCATACGAACATTTCACACATCTTCAGAAGTTTTATAAATTCATGAGCTTATATAAACACCAAATAAAACCTGCTTTGTCGTATGCTTCAGCATGTGGCCCTAAGAAACCGCTTTCGACCCCTCTGCTAAATAAAAAGTTTTTTGTTTGCTGTCATGAGATTCCGAATTATGAACAAAAAATTGAATATACTTTATGTGTAAATACATCATCTGAAAGCTTAGCCAATCTTTTATCAAATGCCACAAACCCACATTAAAACGTATGCCATGAGTGCAATTAAGTGTATTTATGAAAACAGTTTCTTATATTTTGGCCCATCCTGCAATTACTAATACTACCTATAACTTGAGGCAACCCCCATCAAACGCAAATATCAAAGTCAGACCCCCTTCATTAACTAAAAATTCCGAAATGCGTTTTAGAAAGTCGAAATTCCAAAAGTTTTCATGTCTATTGAAGAGCATGTATTGTTAAGAAGTTGTAGACGAGGTCATAAATAAAATTTAAGAAGTAAATAGCTTATTCATATTAACGCTCCATTTAATTAGGGTATATGGAAAATAGCCTTCTCTCACCTGGAATCCAATTAGGGTGAATCCTCCAATAGTCAGCTGGAATGAGAGTTCCACCGGATGAGAGGTTTGCAGTGCCCACCATGACATCCACAGCCAATGTCGATACGCTAAATACAAGAAAATGCCAATGGACGTTTCTGTACTTTAAAAAGTATCTCAAAAGCCTTAGTGGTTTTGCTGAAAGGACGAAATTATTTCGGAAAGGTGAGGATTGTGTCGCAAAATATTGTATTATGTATTTATGAAATCGGACAAACCACTTACGGAAGGTATTTGCGTTGTTAGTTACCCTTTCTGAAATTTAAAGCGCTGCATTTTGGTGAGTGACAAAGGAGGACCCAAAAAAAGCTCTTTTCTGGCTTTCGTACGTGAAATCTAGGTGCACAAGTTAGACTGCAGTATGATCCCATTCGAAATAGTTCGCTTAGCCTGAGAGACACTTTTCATTACGTTGGTAAAAAGCTTGGAACACAGACTATAAGCCATTCTTGTTAACGACCGGCAACACTATGGTCTCAACTGATTGGAGAGCGTTTGTGTCAGAGAAGCTGCGAACTTCAAAAAGGAACTTCATTAGGAAAGCAGCGTGGAGTGACAATTCGTGACGTCCAGTGGATAGAAAGCAAGTGGGAGCAAGGTCACCCCATGATTGGTTATTTACATGGTACTGCTTTAGTACTGATAATTACTAGTATTGCCGTTACTGCAGACGAAGGGAGGGTTTCTGGTCTGGAAGGGTCTGCACTGTTTCCTCATTTCGACTTTAACGATGGCAATGGCATGAATTTCTGATTGTCTTCTCAGAGAAGTTCAGGACAGGTTTGCCATTGTGACTATTGACAAAGACAAACGATTTTGCAGTTGAGTTCTGCGAAGAGAAAATTTTGAGAAACCCAATATTTCAATGAAAATCTTTCACTCCACGACTCGAACAGCTTTCTGATGAATGCAACATCTTCATATTCAGCTCGATTAATATAAGGACCTGCTCGAGAAAGAACTGCTTGAAATTCCTTGGCGTTTCATGAGATCTGAACGGTTCGAAAGAGCCCGCAATGGAAAGAAGGAACTATTATTCTTTCCAAAGGAAATGGGACATGCAATACTTGTTCTCTTGCTTGTCCGTCAAAGCAGGCTTCTTGAACGTAGGAGTTGTGGATAAAATCCGGACAGGCAAATGGGAAGAAAGGAGGGGGGGATCCGTACATTCGGATATACCCGACATAATATTCCATTGATTGTGCAAAGAATGTGAATTACTTCATGGAACTCAAGTAACAACTATGCTATTGCTTAACTTCATTGCTACATTGGCAAAAGGTTGAAGCGGTGAAGTTTAAAATGCATATCATCGCTCCTATAAAAAGAGATTCAGTGAAGATCGCGCTTAACTCTTAAATGCAAGATAACTTCAGGTAGGATGGAAGTTTCAGTACTATGACTGAGTTGCCACTACACCTCTGTACCAGACTATCCCAGAGAAGGGAAGGTAGTACCGTCAACTAAACTAATCGGCTACATATTGGACTCTCATCCCAACCACAGGAGCAGGCCTCCGCTTGGACTGAATGCAATTTAAGTGATGAAAAGAACGTATCCAAAACGCTATTGCATATTGAATAAATCCTGAAAAAGAACGTTAAATTGAACCCTTTTCGTGTAAATATCCAATTCACTTCCTTGATAAATTCAGGTAGATCGGGGAATGCATAATTCGAACCTTGCTCTAAATGTCGGACACTAAAGCAGTCAATAGAACTTTCCTGGAGACATTTATGGAACACTGACGATAACTTAAATGATATGTTCATTGGACACGTTCGGGTGCTACTCGGGTGGTAGATACTGAAAATCAAGGTGACTCCTCTCACAACAGAGCATTGTCTTTCCTTCGGTTTGCAGCAGCTTTACCCGTCACTAGTTCAATACCAAATTGATGGCTTGAATTGGTCACCAACATAGGTTTATACCTGAATCCTCATGAATTTATAGAAATATATTGCTCAATGAATCCACCAAACCCACTTTATTTACGTACGTAAGAAAATCGGACTGCGCCGTGTAAGTTTGTGAATGTACTTTTAATGTGTTAAACATCGCCTTCTCATCCCTGCACATATCATTTATTCATAATTCATTGCTTCCCTCTCACATGCTCTCTACCCTTGAATAATAATAAATTAATGCCAGAATTGCACTCTAGGAAACTGTTGTGGAAGTAATGTGAATCGAATAAACTCCATAACTCTTACGAAGAACTTGCAAGTAAGCAATATTGCAAGAATTTATGGATGAGTAAACTATATATTATAATTGGACTCACTTGGGTACAGGACTGAGGCAGCTGGCAAGGGTGAGGATCCATCGTTCATTCAAGATGGAGGCACTACATTGAGGCGCAGTATAGTTTATAAAATAATTTTTCGCAAAGATAAATGCCACGAAAGGGGCTTCTGTGATTGTTGCTGGAGCGCCGTTTATAATCAAGGGAATTGGTTCTGTTCTCACTTGCAAACGCATACTTCCACTCGCAAATGCAAGTAATCCGTTCCAGAATCGGTAGAGCCACGCTTTTGCAGTGCTTGGTGCACTTGGAGTACTCGGGGTGCTTGAGGTACTAGGTGTATTTGAGGTGCTTGGGGTGCCAGGAGTACTTGAAGTGCTTGGGGTGCCAGGAGTACTTGAGGTGCTTGGGGTGCCAGGAGTACTTGAGGTGCTTGGGGTGCCAGGGGTACTTGAGGTGCTTGGGGTGCCAGGGGTACTTGGGGTGCTTGGGATGTCAGGGGTACTCGGGGTGCTTGAGGTACTAGGTGTACTTGAGGTGCTTGGGGTGCCAGGAGTACTTGAGGTGCTTGGGGTGCCAGGGGTACTTGAGGTGCTTGGGGTGCCAGGGGTACTTGAGGTGCTTGGGGTGCTTGAGGTGCTAGGTGTATTTGAGGTGCTTGGGGTGCCAGGAGTACTTGAGGTGCTTAGGGTGCCAGGAGTACTTGAGGTGCTTGGGGTGCCAGGAGTACTTGAGGTGCTTGGGGTGCCAGGAGTACTTGAAGTGCTTGGAGAGCCAAAAATCTGTCCACAACCTTGAGTTTCTGGAACGATCGAAATTAAAATGAAAATGTAAACGTTTTTTTTTTATCATGAACGAATTATTTGCCTTTGGGCATAAATACTAACTATGATCGCACCTTCTGCGAATGAATTTCTGGGAAAATCGTTGTAGATCCGTATTTGGAGGATATGCCTTCAATGGTTGCGGTGAAATTTATTGGGTTTTGGTGATTCGGAGTAAGTGCGATTGTGATGATGGGATAAGCGTGATCAGTCCTAATTGTTTGGTATTTCCAAGAGTAATATACCATCAATGAAGTATGCACTAAGAAGTACTCTGCCATGTTAATCCAGATTAGTAAATCTCGTCAAATTTCATTGGATCAACTGAGAGATATTTCATTGAATATGAGAGTATACTCTTTCAATTTTAGTACTTAATTCGGCGCACCTCATTCAACTTTCCTTATAAGATAAGTACTGCATATTACAATTCCATGTTATGTATAATGGCAGGTAGAGGGTGGGCTAAAAAAAAAGCCCCAAATTTGAAGCTTAATAACTTGGCCCCTATTGGGCCAATATCAGTTTTCAAAAAAGCAAAATGAAGCTTGTTCAATTTTATTTCGAATAATATATCCCTTTTGGTGTTTGTTTCAGAGAAACGAAAAATTTTCCTGAAAACAGCTTCCCTGAGTTCTTTCCAATGTCATGCTGCTGCTGTCACCTGTTTCACCTTCGCACCCCCTTCTCCCACGCGCCCCTGCATGATACAGATTGGTTGCTGAGGGATCATGTGATCATGAGGCGAGTAACATGAGGCTGCTTTAGATTGTGGAGGAGGGCACATTGAACCATTTTTAGGTCATTAAAAGGGTCTGTGTGCGTTTGAGTGATAAATTCGAGATTGGGGAAAAGAAACTTAGAGTAAAAGCCATTTTCAGGGAAATGTTGTCACTTTTTTAAAACTGTAATAGCGGCTATTTCTCTGAAGCAAACCCCCAAAATAATATATCATTTGAAAGAAAATTGAACAAGCTTCATTTTGCTTCTCTGAAAATTGATATTGGCCCAACGGGGCCAAAGTTATTGAACTTCAAATTTGGGACGGTTTTTTTGGCCCACCCTGTAGATTCAATGCTCCGTCTAACTAGTGCCTTTCGGAGTTCCAACTCATGCTAAGCTTGGACACAGTAAGACTGACTGACTAACACTTACCCCGTAAAATTGGGCGCTGGGGTAAGTGTGATCATGCGTATTATGCTTCTCTCCAGTCTTCACATCTTGTTCACTCAGAGCCTTAAAACTCAACTTCGGTCCCTGAAGCTGAAGCGTTTTGCTAAAAGTTCATTGTCTGATTGACACATTGTGTCAGTCAGACCATGTCTGATTGCCACAATATATCAATCAGACAAGGAACTTCTAGTTTTAAAAATTCATGGAATGGTCTTCAACCTATCTTCACTGGGTTTCGAACTTTGACTACGTCTGAATTATTTGAAAGCATATAGTGTAGCTTGTATTATATAAAGGTCTTAGAACTTGCAACGCTTCCGTCAAGTTGACCTATTCCAGTTAATGAATAGGTAGTTGGAGATTTCCATGATCCCGAATAGTGACAATATTTTAACTAGCTGCAAGAGGCTGAGGTTAACTGTGACCGCTAAAATAAATCTACTTTCAAGAGAAAATGCATACATTTCTGACCATATAAAAAATGCAAATGGGAGAGATAGGTCTGTTAGCAAACATAAAGCAAATGCAATGGTTGCTGCTAATATCTGCTAAGTCCCCAAACCAATACCTTTTCCGCTCATTTATGCGGTAGTTTAATTACATATTTTTTATATGGATAAAGCAAGTATCATGTGATCATCAGAAAAAAATTAGCATAGAAATACTGTTTAATTTCTCTAGAATGTGACTGCCGCTTCATCAGTACTAAATGGCCGAAGCAATTTTATATGATGATCGCATTTTCCCTGTTCCAAATCATGGTTTCCCTAATGGGGTATCGGCATAGATATGATCACTGATATGGCTCATGTAATAGAAAATGCATGCAAGTCTCGAGTAGTGGTCTACGTGTCTAATGCACTCAAAAGTGAATTTTGTAAGCCAGAAATTTTATATTAATCAATACAATACAATATGCAATCAAGAATGTCTGCGTGCTTGACCTGCATTGCATATCCAGGTGAACTCCATTGCTGTGACTGAGAGATACATGAGATACCCTTACATGAGATACTGAGAGATACCCTTCCTTTATTTCCCTGGTGTACTTCGATTCCCCTCGAAGCCTTTGGTTTTTCCAGTCATGTTTTTTTCCCCCATGGGTCCATTCATGACGCTCATACTCATTTCCTTCCAGTCATTTGTGCTTATATTTCTTTTCTCATTTCCTCATTTAAAAATTCGAGGCTATTTAAATGCTAATATGTTTTTCTACTCATTTTGCATCATCTCAAGGAACTGCTTTTCTCCTCTGCCCTCTCCCACATGCTCTCTTTCTCGGTTGTCACTATTGGTTACCCCTGTTTTTTCTCGTTTGGATTTATGTGTATATGGATAGATCTATGTGAGGAGACTGCGGTGATTACTTATTCGTGGTGCCCATGTGATAACGAACTGAGGAATCATATTTCATGGTGGACGTGAAAATCAATGGATTTTAAGCGTTAATGGCAGTGCCTTGCAGCAGGCGAGATGTGAGCGATGCCACCGTCCCCTTGCGAGTACAACAGCAACTCACGTCTCCTAGTTCATCTAAGAGATGGCGAGACGAGAGCCAAGCTCAGATTTTCCATGAAAGTTGCCTCTCCTCCCTTGCCGATTTGCAAATTTGATTTTAAAAAGGCACATCTTCGGATGATAAGGAAGCGTTCCCCAGAGAAACCCCAAGTTCATACTGTGTTTCGAAGCGTTTGGACTGTGGAGTTGTCACACACACAAGCACAATTGTCGCTCGGCCCGACTATCGGTCAAGATGGAACAAGCTATATGTTAAAGCATTTAACTCTGGAATTTCCAAAGCTGTGGGTGCGCTCTGACTTGGGCCAGAATCGGATTGAAAGCGATACTGCCCACGGAGCTATCACGAGCATACTCGGGCGTGGGATTCAAAATGTTATCCTCCGGTCCTCTAGTTTCAATAAGGAACATTTTTTCTCTCAGTACACTAGGCAAGGAGTGCCTAAAGCAGAGACATGGTAAATACACCTGGACAGGCCAATGGAGAACGCCCCGTAGCCGCACGCCGATTAGAATGGTCGGCCAGCATCGCTCATCGCCCAATAAACGTATACGTTTCCGCTTCATCACGTCACACTCCACTGTGAGTTTTGACGAAGAATGGTATTTTGATACTTGATTAATGCTAACTTTTCCGTCTTTCAGGAGTAGAAATCGTCTTTATTTTCATCGCACTTAATGTGAGGGTGCAATATCAGTTTCCCATGCAGTTAGGCCCAATGTCTACATGGCCCAAAGAAAAATTCGTCACACTGAGGTTAGACCCCGCTAAAGGGTCAATAGCTATCAAGCCCGAATCATCATTGTAAGACGCGTTGAACCTGAACCGACCCAGTCAGCGGTCTTTCATAGCATCTCAATCCTGAACACATTGGCCACGACTACCGTGAGCCTCAGTGAATACCACGCCTCATCGTCTCCTTGATGCCATCAGCATTGGCAACCATCCCTTCAAATCGGCGAGAGACCTTCGACCGAAAAGTCCAGTCTAGGTATATTTACCATGTCTCTGGCCTAATGTCTCCTTTAGTCGGGTTTCCTCGATCGAAAACTATATTAATTTCGTCTACTTTCTTCTTTTAGCTTTTACGTGAAAAAATATGGAATGCAGAATGGAAAGAACTGCATCAAAATCGAGCAGAATTGAGGACTCTAGCTAGGTACAACGGCGAGTTTAGAGCGATCTCACTAGTACTGAATATTTTAAAAACTTTATTTCCATCGAAAGGAATGACCAGACGTCTGACCATGTGGAAGCCCTTCGTCCGTCATATACATATGTTGACGGGAATACCATTATATGATTATTGCAACGTTGCATTTTCCTTTTACGAAACAGCACAGCAACACTTTTGCATTGTATGGGGAAAAGCATGAAAATGCAGATTCAAAGATGCAGTGACGAATAAAATGCAATTAATAATCGAAGCTGAGGACCAACCAATATATCGTCTCTTGGATAGAGCGCCTCCGTGTTCAACTTCAGGAAGGACCTTCCGATTCTGATGAATTCGGACCTTTAATTTTGCATAACTACCTGCATTACATTTTATGCGTTGAGTACTACTGCTGCAAAGCATACAAGGCATTTCACAACATTAAATACCAAACTGCAATGGATTTTTTTATCGCTTAAAAAAAGTGGAATATCCTCTTTTCCCTGAATAAGAAATAATCGATTGGCTTTGGTAGCGCCTAATACCTTTCTTCAACCCATTCCCGTAGCGAAATACAACCTCCTCACATTCCTCTGAGAGTATCGACAGCAATAAAATTTGACATTCTTCTTCCTCTCGCAACACAGAATAGCACCAGCAAATTTGAAGCTACATTTCCCAGGGTTGTGGAGAACACTGAATCTCGTTTTTGGAAGATGTGAATTTCATTCCAGTTTTTTTTTTCTCCCCTTCCCCCCTGGTAGCCACTCCTGGAGCGTTTTCGGAGGAAAAAGACCAACCATAAGAAATATATTGACTCGTAGATAACGAAAAGTGTCCCTTTTCTTCTTTGCGATGCACATTTTCTCCATGAAAATGCGAAATGAGCAGTCGTTCAATTAGGCTCAGAGTGCTGGCTCTGGTACCGTCCCCCAGTGTTGCCGGATGTTGTGCCGAAGTTATGCCAGATTCAAGACTACGTCAACCTTCGTATCGGCGCCTGGCACTTAATTTTTAATGTATGAGACAATTTTGTGCTGATTTCATGAGATGAGCCGAGATCGAAGCGGTGGTTAGCAGAGATTGATCGATGTTGTGGGATATGGAGATGTCCTATCCTGACATCTCCGAAGGAACGCCAAATAGGCCTAGGGTTCCACGTCTCACTCTAATGGTTCATGAAACGCGAGGCTGATGTTACATTTGCTCCCTGAAGTGGTTCGTGAACGTATGAATAGGCCTGAGATTGGCCTAAAGTTAAATATCCTCAGCGAGATGTCTTGGAAGACTACGGATTCACCTCATCGGTTAATTGACCGCGTAAGTGAAGATTTGAGTTTTTATTGAAAGAAAAAATATAGGCCTTGGCCTAACGTTAGTGAATCCCGAAAGGAATAGGAGGGGGGATTGAAGAAAGGGAAAGCCGTTGAAAATTGATTTTCACATTATTTTATCTGACTTTTACCGACAATATGACGGGGAACGGACTCACTTTGAATAGGAGTAGGAGCAGGTGGACAACTTTGTTGAAGACTTCCCTCAAGAAGGAGAAGAACGACGAAAAGCGGAAAGCTACAGGTGCCGAGAGCCTCCATCCTCGCACAAAGTAGTGGAAACTAGAACTGAACGAAGCCCGACAAATATTTCCTTCTTTTCCGGAGAAACACCTGAGCGAGCGAGGAAAATACGGATGTAGAAATTCCGAAGCGGAGGGAGTTTCTCGGTACTGTTTGCGGATAAACCGCGCTGACTCTACGTCGCACACGTGCCAGGATATCGCCGGATGAATGATCATGATGAAAGTCAAGGGTTGCGAACACCAGGGAAAAATTCTTTATATCCGCGTTTCTTCTCTATTCATTTCTTCTTTCTTGTATCAGGCTGCAGTACTGCACTTTTCAAAGAATGTTCTGTAAATGCAAAATTATATTATTTGCCCTATTGTTCCCTTGTTGAATAAGTAAATAAATAAATAAATATTAAATGTAAAATAAAATAAAATAAACTATAAAAATATATGTTAGAACGTAGAGGTAGATAAGTTGGCCTAATTTATGTTTAATTTTAATTTTATATTTTATTTATATTATTTATTTATTATTCATTATTTATTATTCATTATTTATCATTATTCAATTTTATATTATTATTTATTCATAATAAAAACCCAAATCGGCAATGGAAACTGCTCTCATTCGAGGCGAGTAAATGGATTGAATGAACTAAAAACAGTGAGGCCTTCCCATCCAGAGCCACCCAAGGCAACGGACTGGCAATGACCTTCTCCTAGCCTAGAAGAAAAGGACCATGTAACGAATATCCCAACTATGGCGAAAACAGCCTGCAGGTACGGGGCAAGGCTCAAGGAACTAAAAAAAAAGAGAAAGGAGAGCAGAAGATGCTATCCCAGAAATTTGTCAGGCGGCCTGCGTCTTCAGAGGGCTGAGGACACAAGTCCGACTCACAAACCCTATCTAGCGAGTTTCTGCCGTCAGGTGCTTCAAGAACATTCGGTGGGAAGTCAGCCGAATAAATATGCGAAATGAATGCGAATGAGTACAGGAGGGATTCTTACGATTCTCTCCGAATGAAAGTTATGCATTGCGTAGAATCATGTGGATTGAGAATACCTCAGATATGAATGACGTTTCATAATCATATTTTTCGTTTCCCTCGCATAAAAATGAAATCAGTCAGACAAACTGAATCCCTTCATCGCAAGAGCTCAAAGCGAATCGGTCGAGATTCCCCCCGGGAGCAAGGAAAGGTACCCTCACGCGATCAATAATGCAGCTTTCAATGCATGGGTTGTTTCGCTGGGCTGGCATCCGACCATTTTCTGCACCTGCCTGTCGATAATCCGGCCTGAAAAAAAAAGTATAAAATAAATAAATTCATTTTAGGATTTTTGCTCAGTTTGTAGCAATGAGAATCGAAAAGGGATGCTTCAAATGTATTATTATTCTTTATAGAGCGAACCGCGCCGAAGGCGCGTTCATAGAGAGCTTTCCCGAAGTGCAAACAAAATCCCAAGTATAATAAAACAGTTGTTTGTCTGTCTGTCCGGAATCTCCTCCTCTCCCGCTCATCGCATCCGAGCAAATCCGGTATCGATGGAAAGCTTGAAACCACGGAAAGTTACTGATTTCATTTTTGTCGCCTTGCGGGTAAAACTGGATGAGTTATGATACAGCGGCGGGGCGAAGTTAGGAGCTCGGTGGTTGCGCGTCGGGCTCACGTGACGGGGGACCACGGTTCGAAACCCGGCCGAGTTCCGTCTTTTATTCCCGAGTCTAGGCCCATCCGTTTTAGGGATTGGAGGCACCCGTAGCACAAAACATTGCCATCTATGCATGTGAATAGTTATATAATGCCTGTGATGGAAGCTGAAGCACCGCTTTTGATTCACCGAAACCACCATGAAGTAGAGTGGAGCGCGGGACTTAATTTGCTTGGCCCCTCGGCCCCGCGTGACCTACGTGAAGCCCAAGAGGGAGAAGCGGATGTCGTCCAGGAGTGCGGTCGTGGTGGGAATGAGAATGCTTCACATAGGACGTGAGTGGCATGTCAATGCAACATGGTCATTTTCGAATCATCTAGGGATGCCTGCTTACCCGGATTCGTCTTCTCTATCACATTCTCTCTCTCCCTCTCTCTTTCTCTTCTTGACCGGGTACTGGCTTGTAAAAAGTGATCTTCCTTGAGGGGGTACGGGGCTGACTATCTCGTCACTCTCACGAGGAGATGAGAGTCCCGGGCAGCACACCTACGTTCGACTTAAATTGAAATTCCACTTTTGCGACGTGGGCTCAATGTTTCCAACATTTGTCTCTCGTAGGCTCGTCCCGCGGCCCTACCTTGGGCCAACTTGAAAACACCGACGCGCGATTTGACATTCAGGCGATTATAGGAGGTTTTTGATGGCGATTCTTTAACTTTACTTAATTGCTCAGCACCCGTACATTGCCAGCGAGTCTCTCTCGTTCTGGCTGGAATTACTCAATGTATTGATGCATCCTTCGATCGTCACCTATTGAGGCCTTCAATTTCCGTACGGGATCAGAGCCCCGTTGTGATTTCATTCATTAACTCTTCAGGATTTTCACCTTTTAGGGAAGTGCTTGTCCGGCATGATTCGGATGATCATATCTTTTACCTCATCCGAAATGACCTTTGAAGGAAAGGCAGTATCCACGATCGGCAACAGGCAACCCTTGATCCTCACCCTCTTGAATGAAGCCTCGATTTGAACCAAGCCTCCTCCACGATTAAACGGAACCTCCTTGATTGCTTAACCTATTTAAACAAATAATTTCAGAAATTCGAGTGCGTTCCTTTACGTTCTCTATGGAAATGGATAGAGTACCACAAGGAAGGTGCTGGGGTCTTAAATTAATGATTCACCCCTGGTCCCACTGAAATAGTTGACTGCATACCCGCCATCTCACTTATTCTGTGGGAAGCGCTTTTTTGTTCAAGTAATTGTGAGATATGTCTCATCCTAAGACTTGACAGATGTTGGCTGCCGCCGATGTTGGGCCAACATGATCTCAATCCCTTCTTCCTTCTCGAGATAGGCTCTATGCTGAGATCAAACAAGAAAGACGGTTTTGGGAAAGGATGGAGATGCAGAGTGATTGCAGCCGGTGATGAGATTACTATAACTCACTCTGTGAATCCTTCCAAACGACAACCAGAATCGACTTCTTTTTTATGTGTCACGTCAACACGGGAACTTTGTTCTCTCCGTTCCTCGAGCCAGAATTACCCAGGATCTCATTGGGTTGTGCTGCCTCTTCCGTCGGATGTATCGAGGAATTCAAATACCTTCCCCGGTGCTGTCTTTAGAGAAAATATTAAGTACCGTTCCAAACGTACTGGGGACGCGTGCCAGATGCATATATAACCCCGTGTTAGCAAATTGGCGTCATCTCACCTCAGGATCAGGAAACCTACTTTGTTCGAATGTGTCACCAGATGTCTCGCCCGACGTATGTTGTTGTAATGATGACCGGGTAATGCCATTCCAATGTTGGTATTTTCAACATTGCGTCAATGTCGACTATGCATCGAATCATCAGCATGAATATCCTCTCGACATCGTCATGGGAGACGTTTTAAGATAAGTAAACCTGCACACTGGGAAAATGTAATATTCATTCCCAGTACCAAAAAAATATCACAAACGATTCTCTATTTCCTGTGAAAGCGATATTTATATTAATATTTATTAATATTAATATTTATTAATATTAATATTTATTAATATTAATATTTATTAATATTAATATTTATTAATATTCATATTTATTAATATTCATATTTATTGATATTCATATTTATTAATATTCATATTTATTAATATTTATATTTATTAATATTTATATTTATTAATATTTATATTCATATTTATATTAATTAGACCTAAACTTTTATTACCGAAGAGGCAAGGGAAAAATATATTCATCTACCGATCAAACGAATCAATTATTTTCACGGTGTCTACTATCACCTCTGGACTTTCGGTATCCATCTAGGATCCGAAGCAAGGAGCCCGATTGGCGGATTTCCCTCTGAGAAAATTTCCCACCCTCATCTATGGAGAACCTGCATTCAAACAGAACGGAAGAGGTACAAGACATTTCTTGCGATACTTAGGCACGGTAGGTATCTCCGATGAGGAATGTCTCGACCTCTTGTGCCTTTCGATGCAATTCGAAGAGAAAATTCAGACATGAAACTTTATTCTTCCTTCCACAAAATGGGTTTCCTCGTCTGAACTATTCCTCGAATGTTTCGCGACCGGGAAGGTTCGAAGTGAGGGAATATGCTGATCGTCGGTCCGGGGCCCCTGCGCCAACTTATTTCTTGTAAACACTAAATTATATCTTCAATCGGAAGGAGTGCAGACTTTCCTATTTTACTCAAATTCGTGTATCATCCAGTTTTTCCCTTTCTCTCCTTTTCGAAAGACACTGCACGTCGTAGCACTGTTGATGTGAAACAAGGCAGGCAAAACAATCTGCAGGCCGATGGAGATATGAATCATCGGGGAGACTCAGAGCATTTGAAGCCTGCCCATTAAATCATTTTTTGTGGGCTTCCTCAAGAGTGTGAGACGAGATACCGCCCCCTTTTGCCATAGTTTCTGTCACATGCATCGGTTTTCCGGCAATTGATAGTCTACATTAGGGGTCGGGAACCTCCTGGGTCATGTGAGCCATATTAAGATTGAGGCAAGTGCTCTTGAGCCAAATATTTTCGGGAAAATAATAAATACATGAGGGACAGCCATGACTCGTGAGCCAAACTTTTTGGTTCGTGAGCCAAATTTGGCTCATGAGCCATAGGATCCCGACCCTTGGTCTACATTATCACCCAGCCATGAAGGTATTATGAAAGATAGGGAGGGCTCATATTAACCGTTGCTGTTAATATGAGCCAAAATTCCAAACGGTTTCCAAAAAAATGTTGTGTAAAATAATTATTTTATTTTTTAAGTTAGTTAGTTTTTCTTTCTGGATAATCGCACCGCCCTTTTTCAGGTTGAAAAGCTGATTCAACCAAATCCTCTGAAATCAAGATCTTTAATAATATCCTTTAAAACTCATCATTCATTAGATTATGCCTTGATCCAGTAGTCTTGAAAAGTTCATAATTTTATCGCATCTCCTTAGTGAGAAATCAAATTTCAAATGTGATTGCAAAAAATGCTGACAGCTTCTTTCAATTGACGGATTTAATGTTATCCAGTATGAACCAACATGGTGGTAACCGTCGTTCATCCCATGGGGAGTTTTTAGACGTGGATCCTCCTGCCTTCGCAACGCCATCCACCATCAAGCATTCACAATCAGGAGATTATCCTTTGTGAAGCTTGACGTGCTTGCCGTTAATCTCAATGCAAACCTGGCGTCGATCGAGGACTGAGCGGCAGGCCTTCTGAACCATATCCTCAGGGATGGTGTCGAGCTCCTCCGTAATGATTTCTTTGGGCTCGGGAATATCCCTAGGAGAACGGGCGAAAACCCGATCCTTGAGATATCCCCAGAGAAAGAAATCAGGGGGAGTCATATCCGGAGATCTTGCCGGCCACTCGATGGTTCCACGACGACCAAACCATGGGGACGTTGGGTACTGATGATTCATGATATTGACTCATCGAAAAGTATCGAGCAAGGACATCGCAGGTCGAAAGCTGAATCCTCAAGGGAGTGTTTTACGCCTTATTACCTCATTATATTATTACCTATTACCTTATAGGTCGTTGCCCAGCAAACATACTAACATTCAATCAGCGTTGTATGAACGTTAATACTGAACCTTCCCAGTGTTTGGTTGGCGTTGCAGCTAACATTAAGTCACTATTGGAATGTCGCTTATCGGAACACTCGGATGAACGTTGAAGTTCAGCACTGGCTGAACGTTGAGCCAACATTGTAATGTCACTTATTTGAACCCTCAATCCCACCCTTGTAGCATTCCATATTTGGTCAATAATGAAGGCAAAGGGTTAAATATTATTCTGAAAGCACTAATTTTAGTACTTTACAGGGAAAGGCTATCCCCTTTCTGCTCTGTGGACTACAGAAATCCTCCTATCCTTTGCTGGGAGTAGAAAAAACCATTCTTCCTCTCAAGTGCAGAGAATAGAGCCAATATATATGAACGAGTTTGTAGAAACTCCTTATATGTAATTTGTGCAATGGGATGCAAGGGTTTTTCATATGGAGTATGTGCTTATTTATTGCCTGGGCTCCATGTTTCTGCCTCGAATATATGGATAACGAATTAATAAGTGTCCGATTTTATTGATTGCTATAATGAGGCAATGAAAAACATATGGTGAGGTAATAAATAATCTTGTGAGGGATGTTTCCATGGAAAGAGGGAAGTGTACTTTTGTGTACTGTGCGAAAAGCAAAACCCATACCTCCATCTAGTGGGCAAGAGGAGAACTTCAGCATTTCCTCAAAATTCACTCCTCCGTGGAAATTGGGAATATGGATTATCGCGTCAGTCTGATATTGCATCGATGATGGAATGGCAAAATTGGGAAGTCAATATTGAGCCAATATTTAGCCGGTACTGGCAATAATGGCAAGATGTAAGTAGACATCTTGCCCAATGTTGGTCCAGCATTCACCCAATATCTGGTATTACTGGAGTAGTAACACTGGATAGGTTCTTTGTCGTTTGGCGCAAAAAAAAATATTTTTCCCTATTTGGCGATGCATATTCCATGAAACTACCATAAAATTATTTTAAATGAGATTTAAAAATATATCATATTGTTATAACACGGCTACAGTATTCACACAACGTTGACCTTTGACCTTCAACGTCGATGACACTGTATTGACTCCGGGGAAACGTTCCCACAACATTACTATGTTTGCTGAGTATCTCCATCCGGTCGGAGTGAGTCCGCTTTCACTCTTGTCTTTTCTAAGCATCAGCCCCACACTTGAGTGATCGGTTGATACCAGACAAATGTTGATTCATATTAGAGAAAGGTGTAGGCAAGGCTGGGCACTTTGGTTTTTGGCCAAATTCGCGTTGAAGAGAGTTGCATAAACAAAGTTGATTTCGGCCACTTTGTTCAGTCGCCAATAGATGTCGCTCCAGAGGGGATGGAAATCTCTGGCACATTTTCTTGCTCTTTTTGAGGAGAGTCCGCGCAAGGGATTATATATTTATTTTTCCTCAAATTAGATATTTCCCCTTAGATTGGATTCCGAATCTGTCCGCTTCTCTGGAAAATGATGCTTGAAGTGAGGGTTGAAACATATTCGCCTCAAGGCGTGAGCGACAAGTCACTAATAGGTGACTCCCTGCATGTTTTGTTATTTTGCAATCTCTAAAGGGATGGAAGGGATAGAGTGAAACCATTAGTTTTTGAAGACGCCCTAGTTCCTTTTATTTCTCAACGGGAAAGATTGGATTAGGGCGTTGATGATCCAAGGTGCTGAGGTGAGAGAAGCCCAGCGAGAATGCACAAGACTTTCTATCTGATAATTTCCTGTCCACGAGGAAGTCTGAATGCTTGCCTTAGAAATGACTGTCCCTTTTTTCGATAGGATAACTTGGGGGAATATGGCCACTGGGGTAAAATGGCCCTTCACCATGAATCCCCTTTCAGACTGAATAATTATTTTGGGAGAAATTTAAAAATAGGTTTTTTCGAAGAGTGCATGCGATTGTCGAAATATTTAGACCTGTTCATTGATCCAGTTCTTACAGAATTCGAGACACATCGACGTCTTGAAAGTGAAATGCATGCAATTCTTTGACTCATGACCCTGAAACTATGAGCCTTGAGCAACTCAGCCATTCATCTTGCTAATTCAAATATTCAAACCCAGAAAACTTTTTGTTGGCGTCTCCCTTCTGTCTCTTTTCCGATCTGGGAAAGGATGGATAAGGCGCTGACAATCCCAAGGGCAAAGTGACAAGAGGATGACCTTTCATCAGCAAATAGGCACGATTCAAGGGTCATTTAATGGCCAAGAGGACGTCTGAATTAAAACTCCAAAAACCGTGGAATGGGTGTTTCCCCGGAGTTTTGAATAGAACGTTGTTATGGCAGACTTATTTTGTCGATCAAATTTTTCAATTGATTTTGTTTCAATGGAGTTTCAGGTACCTTCTCGTCCATTGCCGTTGGATCTGGGGACAGAAATAGGTTCTTCTCCAATTTCCAGGCGAAGACTCGCCAATCAGGAACTGCGACTACGTTATTTATTCTTGGTTTCCTGAAAGTCAAAATAATTTAATAAAATTGCACGATGTATCACTAGAATGCTTTTCCGCACAGATTGCTGGCAGGAATGGCATTGGGTTTTACTTAATTTATATTTCTGCATTAAGTACATTCAATTTAATTGAATATTGCGCTAAATAGTTTCTCGAAGGGTAGCATTAGATCTGGAGAACAAAAAAGTCCAGTCATATGGTTCGTATATTCCGAGCATATACTACATACAGTACTAAATAGGTTTCGAAGTTAGGACTCGAAGCGTCGAAAGAAGGTACAAAAGTCTCAGCACAACTTCTTCGATGTGGAAGCTTCAGTGTGGGATGTGGGAAAGATAATTGCTCCAAGAAAATTATAAACCAGAATTTTGTCACCCTCAGCACAGTGCGCGAGTGATCTCGTTTGATTCAGTGGGAATCACGGCTAACGCTCGGAAGGTGTTCTTCGAGTTCTGCGCTTCCCTTTTCACTGTGGAATCCGACTCGTGACTTTGGAGGAGGTGACCTCGGCGCGCATCGAGGATATTTCCATCATCCATATAATATGGAAATGATCTAATCGTTCGTTTGTCGATACAAAGTGCGAAAGCGGTTGAGAAAAATTCGAGATCGTTTAAAATCTCGTATTTATTTTATTCTCTTTTAACGAATCCTTTTGAAATGAAGGAAGTTCTGAATCCTGTAACCCTGGATTTTGAGCCCGACTCTCATATTTTTCTCATCTCAATGACGTGATAGGAACGGATGATCATGAAATCGCCCTGTCCGTCAACACTCTAACAGCTAAGACGCGAGGCAGTAAGAGTGGATTCCATCCACTTGGCTCAGTTGGCAATAGATGTCGCTCTAGAGTGGAAGAAAATCTCTTGCAATTTTCCATCATTCGTTATAGCCAGAATCCGCCCAAGAGATTACATGCGTATTTATTTACAATGACCGTAAGTGTCCGAACTCAGGTGGCTTTACCCTATCAACATTCTTCCAATTGGCGTGTTCATGCAGGAAGGCTATTCATGAGAGTGAGGAAACTCGAGATCCGAACCGAGGAAGGCTATGGGCATAGGAATCAACGTGTAATGCAGAAAGGACCAAGCCCAAGTAGCAAGCGAACGTTCAGGACACTCAACTCCGGCGCAGTGCCGAATAGTAGTTTTAGGAGATAGATGCACGTGCAATAGGGAATTTCCGACCCAATCAATTTCTCAGACCCAATCTCCACACGCATCTTTGGGATAGACCAAGAACTCCTCATTTGATGGATGAGTCAGAAGGAGACCTGAGCTTAAGAAAAAGAAAGCTTAAGAGAGCTTAAGGAAGGATTCCATCGTTCCCGATTTAGGAAAGGTACCACTTCCGATAATAATAATTGGTTACACGACTGCCTATGACCCCTGTCACGGGAGTATATCTTCACTTTGAGGAAACGCATCATTTCCACTGGTTTTCGTTGCTCCATATACCTTGCGTTCGAACGGTCGAGGAACGTTCCCGAGGGCGTTCGTGTGTTCGTGTGTTTTTTCTTCTCGGTCTTTGTGATTATTCATTATTCCTTGTTCATGAGTTAAGCTCATCGCCAAAACGATGAAAGCCAATAATATGTCCATAATAACAAATGCGAAGAGCTTTCGATGAATGAACGTTGATTGAAATGGGGAAGAAATATGCACGCTTCAATACTCCCAATTACATCCAAGCAGATACATTTTGGTGAAGATTAGTGTCCGTTTCAAACTCCCTCCGTGCAAGAGACGAATTAACGTAGGACACTTAAAAAAAGTACTACGTTTTGAGGTAGTCAGCAGCGTTTACTATATTGCGATTGCAAGGGACGAGAAATTGGGCGCAGAGACCCTGTTGACCGGCTTTTTCCAGCATTTTACGTCTTAGGATATCCACTCAATAAAACACTTTACCTAGTATTTGAATTAATTGGACAGTGTCTGATGGGGAGACGAAAAACCATACCGGACCAGGGACCGTATCTGTCTTTGAGAAGCGCGGAGAGGCGCACGAGGTCTACTCTAATCTCAGGAGAGACATCTAGTGGCGCAGACCTGAAGCAACGAAAATTCAGTGTCTTTTTTATTTTTAAAATTATAATTCTCAGTTCGCCCTGAAACATGGCTGAAATTTTATCGCTTCTCCCTGCTTCTTCAATTTTTAATGTACGGTATGATTTCTCCTGGTGTTGTGCAATGAAATTTCGATTAAAAGAGAAAAATACATAACCAAGTCCGAAAATGAAGTTGAAAGTTTCACCACGTGGAAAAGTGGCAGAAACAAACCGCAAAGCCTCTGAGAATATGGTCCTGATGCATTCCGCTGCATCTCTGTTAATATACTCGTTATTATATCAATAGTTTGTGGCAAGGGGAAGAGTGTGGCGGATACGCTCCGCATCAATTCCTAGGTTGAATGGAGTTCATTTCCGATAATTAATTAATTAACGGGTGATATTCAACTGCCATCGGGCTGAAATGTACCTCGAAATAAAGTCCATTTGGGATTGGAGCGTCCCATCGATGATAGAATAGGTAAATTGAGATGGTCTTCATCCCGCTCCAGCCGGCATGAAAAGGAATGGGAGGAAATGTTCCAGATTCTTATCTCACGCAAACATGTAATTAGCATTAGTAATTAGCATTGTGAATGATGTGGTGGCCAGAGCGATGGACAGAGGACAGGACCTTAGGGGGGAATCCGTCGTGCAGCTTTTCAAGTTTCGTTCACGATCCAAGTCGAAATGCAAAAAAGAAACGAAAAAAAAAGGAAATTAAGAGAGCGGCCTAGTTCCCTCAATTTCCCAACTGCGAAAAAGAACGGATGAGGGCGTTTGCGATCCGAAGAGACGAGATGGTAAGTGGTCATCAGCGAGAAGGTCCAAGACTGGCTATCTCTCGCTTCAATTCCCCGAGAAATCGGAATGCTAGCCTCAAAAGTCCAGTCTGTATCTGGAGTTTTCGAAAATAAAGAAAATGCATCAACTTGAATTTACTTAAACGCTTTCCAAACCCGGACTGCAATTTATGCCTGGGCCAAAGTGTGGCTCATCGCAAGTTCAGCTGTTCCAAACTGACCCAAGATACATGTACATTTGGGACACGGGTTTCATGTGCAAAGGGTGTAACCGATATTTGCTGGTTTAATGTCATAAATGTCATGAGCAGGATGCTACTTCAGGCGTCATTTCATGTCTTGGATGAAGTTTGAATCTAAACCCTAAATAAATCGACTGTTTCTCGATTTCCCGACGAAGATTCGCAAATCCGGAACTGTCTTGTTCATCTCGGTCTTCACAAAGTCAAAATGTCATTAAATAACTCTGTTCCTGCGCCTTTCAGAAAGCGTAATATCGAAATTTAATGGGCTGGAAGCCTCAAGGATGTTTTTTTGCGATTGATTTGACAGTCGACATCAATCACTTAAAAGAATCGCCTTGCATAATGGTTCATCGAAATTGGGATAATAATTCTACTTGACAACGAAGCGGTGAGAGAAAGGAAGAGTGGATTGTCGTGGAAATTTCCTCGTTGGCAGGGTCTCTCCAATCTTCCAAGTCGGATTTTAAAAAGCCGATCGACCTCTACGGGCACGGCTTGCCCGATTACAAAAATTCCTGTAGTTCAGGAAGCAGCACTATTCTTTCAGCGATTGGTGGGATGCTCTAATTCCAAATTGACTTCCTTTTTGAACATAAATTCTACCGGAAAGAAATTAAAAAGAAAGCGGTAGTAAGTAGATTCCCCCTAGTCGAGGAATTTATGCTTGGCAGGTCGTACTCATTAGTACTAGAAATGGGACCTAGGAAAGAAATGAATGGTACTGATGAACAATTCATGCCCACTAACTTTTCGGAGATTTTGCTGGTTTTCTTAAAAATACTTTTCCCTTCATGAGAATTAGAAAACTTCCAGTTCGGTTGTCTTTCTACCTCCCTTTTTTATTGTGGAACTTTACAAAACCTAAGGTAACATCAAGGAAAAGAATTGAGTTAATTGAACATTGGACATGATGAATGAGACACGTAAAATTTCAGCCCTGGCTCGTGTAGAATCCGAAAAAATACTTGTGAGAGATGTTGATGCTTCCGTCCGGCCACACTAGATGTCTCTGTTGGGCAGACTCTAAACCTGGAACGCTTTTCCGCGCCGATTTTGGCAGGATTGACGCCTGGGATTGTATCTTTTTATATCTCTTCATGGAATACCTTTAATTCAATTGAATCCCGCGCCAAATGATTCCTATTGTGTGAAGAATTAGGGCTGGAGCACTATTAAATCCTGTCATCAGGTTTCTTTATCCTGGTTTCTCCTTTATAAAATGTACATTTTGTTCCCAGTTTCGGGTATTTGGAAATCGATGAAAACACTGTGCATTTTCTGAAGGCGTTCGTGTATCTCGTCCTACCGATTTGAGGAGGCTTGATACTAAGGGCGTTGATTATAAGGAAGTAGCTGTAATTCGCGAAATTTCCACGTACTTCATACTAAGGTTTTTTTCCCCGTAGCATTAAAATGCCGCCATTTTCTTTTCGGATCAACAGCACCCATTCGGCTCAACAACTTTGTGTCGACGTTGAGAAAAGGTTGCTTTGCAACTGAACATGTTGCCTCAATGTGGAGAAAAGGTTGAAATGAAACAGTTCAACGTTGAAGCGAGTTGCTGCTGAGTAACGTTGAATTGGCAACGTTTGGGCATTACGGTACCTCCTCTTTTATCCAGTGTCTGAAAGAGCGTTAATATCAATTAAGCGATGAGATTGAAAAGAGAGATTCGATGATCCCAGAGAGGGGATCTCCCAAGTTGCACGATATTGAGTAAAATCATCATCATGTAATGCCCGCCAGTATCAGTAATGAATGTCACATTTTTGGTCTAATACCACCTTTGCTTTTTCGTTGTGGGTAATTGAAACTTCCATGATGTTTCCTATCTGTCAGTGATGTCGTCAACATCCCAAGTAACGCGAACGTTGATGAGGACGTTGAACCCCGGCCCAAAAGGGATCTTTCACGTTCGAGGTTCCGGGATGACCAGTTTTCGGACGCTCGAAGAAGGTACCGTTTCGTCACAAATACAATGGTCATTGCGTTTGGAAAACCGTGGCTGATTCGCCGTATCACAGCGCACGAAGGCGTTCGTGTTTTCACATTTTTGCTGCCGTCACACGACTGCTGGAAAACAGTCGGGTTATTGTACAGCCACAATACCGACTGATTTCATTTTAATCGAGATTGTAATCTTGCTCTATCAAGTTACTAGACGAAGCTAGTCCAACACGCTACCAATTGAGTCATCTATCCCTTACATTTGCGGCGGTTTCTCGGTCGTAGCCGGCCGAATTTTAGTCGCAAAACGACTTCAATAATGTTGGCTTTTGACCTGTAATATCTCAAAGGGGAACTTCAATCAAAAAACGAACTTCACCAACGAACTCAGGGGATTCTATCGCCCCTAAAAGCAAAGAATAATATTGTTTGGATAAAAAAAGAGCCATGTGATCCAAGGCCACCACCAATCCAAGGTCACCGATCTCCTTCCCCTGATGCCCCACTCCAAGGAAGCTTCAGATCCAAGTTTCATGATCAGGGGTCATAACGTCAAGGAGAAGCGACCTCAGACAGAGTCATTAGTAATATCGATTCCGACAGTGTATATGGCAATTACAGTGCTCTTAACATTTGTACATACGATGCAAACAAGCTCTCCGAAAGCTTCTTATGGAAAAGGGAAATAAATTTACTCATGCGTAGGACTGCATACCTTTTTAACCGACACGGCAGTGCCGGTTAAAGAACCGCGTGGAGGCTCGGGACGAGAATCGGGGAAACGAGGAGAGGGAAACGGAGACCGTCGTCTCTTTCCACTTTCCCAGAGTCCAGACAGAGAAAGGAAGAGACTCGACGAGACGGCTCGGTCGCGTCAGACCCAGAGGGCAACAAAAAATGCAGACGGCAAGAAATCGAACAAATGGGAATCCTTTCGCTCGACGATGGGAGTTCTGGCGAATTGACATGCTCGAAAGGCATGCCAAGCTCCTTTTCGTTGCGGTTCTGTCGGTTTCGCACGATGCATGCGGCTTTCCTCATCGCACGCAGACCGATCGCAAATTCATTTCTCGAGAACCCGACAAGGGTTCATCTCCGACGAGAACTTCCATGGAGTACTCTCTCATCATCTACGCTACGAACGTTCCCATGTTATCTTGGGGAGAACAAGGTTAGGAATGGCAAGTACGAAAGACAGAAATTGAGAGAAAGTATCGATACCGTGAACGTCCTCGAAGCCGCAAGAAAAAGAAACGAACTATCCTTGACGTACGACGAAGGCCACACGAGCTATCTCGCTCTCCCTCGGTTCGTCGCTGGCTCCATTCCACTTAGGGCTGGGCGATATTTATTTTTAAAGTATCGATATCATAGACCTATATATCGCCAGGGTTCAATCGGGGGTTGGTATCATAGGCGCATTTATTTCAGGACAAAACCTCTTTATTTAATTTATTTAATTTATTGGTAATGGTTCTGACATGATCTCGAATGCATGACATCACGGTAGTTCGTCGTTCAAAGCTAGGAAAGAGGATCCCTGTCGCAAAGCATGCAAGGCCAGGTCGGCAAGCGACGAGTGTCTCCTTCCGGTGTGACTTGAGCGTATCGGTGGGTCATCGATCTCCGTTTCGCCGCTTTATTAATGTAAGATCGAACGAAACCAATATCGTTGATTTCGTCGTGCGGCTCTGCTTCTGCGGGTTCATAGCCGTCCGTGTGGGTTATGATAATTGTTTGACTTGTTGGAGGCCGTGATGAGCTCGATGGTGGATTCCCAGATTCCAAATGCAATCGTGAAAGAGTCATGAGCTCGTGGATGGTTTTCGAGGCGTTCCAATTTTCTTTAAAGAAGAACTGGACTTCCACTTCGTCCCAGACCGGAGAAGTTGCAAAGAATGATAGAGTGGCCTTTTTCACGGCGAGACTCGATTATCGCCACAATCAAATTGAGGTCGAAAAGATGCAAGAGATTGATCGTATTCCCAAAAACTGACATTTTTCTCCCTTTCAGGGCAGCTACTTTTTCACGCATGGGTCCACAAAAATCGGCCGTGGTTCCATCATACTCGGGGTCTGACTGAATCCGAGTGATTATTTCCATAATTTCGCCTCGAAGAAACTTTGGAAAAGAAAGGATCGGGAGGATTCCAGTCCTCAGATTATCCGCTGACTTCCTCCCTTATCTCATCGGTTTTTGTCAAGGTCGACAGTCAATCCTTACGTTGTTATTGTTATTGTTATTGCCGTTATTGTTAATGGCGCGGTTCGTGTGCTCTGTTTCCCCTCTCCCGCGACAATAGAGGAGTAAAAAAAAATGATTTCCAAAGTTTACATATCGCGATATGCAGACATATCGCCGATTAGACACCCATTGAACGATATCGCGATATCGTGATAATCGGCACAGCCCTACTTCCACTCCCTACCTTTTTTTAATTCCAGGCCATTGCGTTTCCTTCCGGGGCTGCATGAAGGCTTGAGAAACAACTCGAATAGGTATTCAATACGTCATCTGCATCTTTAGTGCCAACTAACCTCTAAGTAAATTTCCGATCCCGGAATTGAAAGAACGGAAAAAAGTAGGGGA
This sequence comes from Darwinula stevensoni, assembly GCA_905338385.1. NCBI lineage: Eukaryota > Metazoa > Arthropoda > Ostracoda > Podocopida > Darwinulidae > Darwinula > Darwinula stevensoni. Next base: position 21,059 of record CAJPEV010000201.1, on the reverse strand, counting down.
TTCCGATAGCATCATTTTGGCCCCCACTGGACGTTTCACGGATGTTGACGTCGACCTCGAGCACCTCTCCGCACCTGTCAAGGCCATCAAGTCCATTAAATTTTTTTTTCTTCTGTCCCTTCAAGCACAGTCCTATTAATTTAAATGAGAGCTGAAGTACACATTGGACGTTGGTCACGGAGGACCCCAGGCCTTAAAGCTAGTTTGTAACTCTCGTCAATGTTAGTCACATTAGCATATTGCTCAGAGATGTTTCAGATCTTCTTTTTAATCATGTACCGGGTGTTGCTCATAGATGTGCAACCCCCTCCACGGTCTCAATTATAAGAGCTAGGAGATTTTAAAAATATATTTGAAATCCTTATTTAATTTAGAATTGATTCTATCCCATTTTAGTTTTTTTTTCTGATGTCATGTGATGATGAAGAATTTAATATTCATTGATCCCATCCGTGCTCTTACGTTTCGAGCTCATGATGACAGCTGAATTCGTTACCCGTTTTTGGGTTTCGAAAGAGGTTAACCGATCAGCTTCCGTCTGATGAAGCCTTATTTTTCAAAGCTTCAATCACACTGCAATTGCTGAAGGACTTAGGAATTGATTTTTTTCTTGGAAATCCGGAATGGCCAGGAAACTCTCCTGATCTGAATGCGGCTGAGAACTTTGAAAGACCGAGTTGAAGTTTTCGTGGATGCGGAGGGCAAAGCAGCATGGATTCTCCCGGGAAGCCTTGCAGAGCGACACCGCAAGGGTGTTGAAGGACGTGGAAGATGACACCGAGCTCTTTAAACGCTTCTTTTCATCTTTCCCGCTCGTATTAAGGTTATCAGAGGCAGAGTCATGGTGCGTACAATTATGAGAAGTACATGTTTAGATTCGAAAATAAATCCTCTTTCTCATGATATGCGCGTTTTTACTTAGCTCTTATAGTTTGAGCTGTGGAGGGGGGGGGGGGAGGGCTATCTATGTGTAACAGCCGGTATGAGAGCGTCTGGAATGATTCGTCCCCCAAGTGGACCAATTTTCATAGGTAGACCACTGATAACATTAACGAGTCACGATAGGCGAGGAGATATCCGTACGTAACATGAGAGTTCATGAGAAAGGTCATGGAGATGCGTCCGGTCCATTTGCACCTAATTTTTCATTTTTGAACGATAGATCTTAGAGATTAAGATTAGTGGAGATCATCTTCGTTTCATCGTTCTCGTTCTCATGAAGCTCGTGAACGTGTTATTTGGATGAATCGCCGAGAAGGACGGAGGAGGAAGAAATGATTCACAAGTTGGAAGCCCGTAATCAAGGAGAGCTTCAGCCAGAAAATATTATGTTTATCAAGTGCAACATGAATCCAGCCGGAAACACTTTTGCAGTCTCAATTAGCCACGGCGGAAAGGGAAAGGTCGCAATTTTTCTGAACATATCATACGGCTTCCCCAAAACATTTATTTCAGTTCATGAAGTTTCTAATATTAATTAGATCTCAACCTTTATTACGATGAGACAAGGGAAAAATATCGTATTCATCTATCATTCTAACGAAGAAATTATTTTCACGATGTCGACTATCATCTCTGGGCTTTGGGTATCCATCCAGGATCCAAAGCAAAGAGCCCGATCGCTGGATTTCCCGTTTTGGTCTATGGAGAACCCACGATCAAATCGAACGGAAGAGGTACAAGATACCTCTCGTAATGCTTAGGGCACAGTACGTATCTCTGATGAGGAACGTCTGGACCTCGTGTGTCTTTCGATGCTCGTGGAAGAGAGAATTCACGCATGGGACTTCATTCTTCCACGAAATGGGATGCCCTGTCCGAACGATTCCTCGATTGTTTATCGACTGGGGAGGTTCGAAGCGAGGGAATACGTTCATCGTCGGCCCTGGGTCCCTGCGCCAACTTATTTCTTGCAAATATTCACTAATTTCTTCAATCGGAAGGAGTACAGTCTTTACGATGTTATTCAAATTCGTGCATCATCCAGTTTTTCCTTTTCTCTCCTTTTCCAGCGACACTGCACGTCATAGCACTGTTAATGTGAAACGAAGGACGATCTGCAGGCCGGTGGAGATACGAACGATCGGGGAGACTCCAAGCATTTGAAGCCTTCCCCGCCGAATCCTTGTCATGGGTTTCCTCAAGAGTACGAGACGAGATGCTGCCCCTTTTCGTCATAGTGTCTGTCACGTGCTTCGCTTTTCCGGCTTTGTTGAGAATTATGGAAGCGTATTGGTACTTTCTGTCTCTCGATGGTAAAAGTCTAGTTCATGGGTCGTTGATAAATTTCGGAAATAATTTATGATTAAGAAGGTGGTTCCTCCTCGTCCAGGTGGGAAATTCCTAGGAAATTGGTTTTAGAGGTTTTCAATATGTGCTAGACTTATTAGTCTTAGTTGCCCTCGGCAATTAGAATCACAGATACCTACATTTTGCCATTCCCTCATTACCCTGCAATATGAACGTGTCAATTGGTAGAAATCCAATAAGGACAGAAAAGGCAAACAAATTTTGAATAATGTATTTGCTTAAACTTGCTTATTTTTTTCTCTCTTCGCTTTGCTCGAGTTCACTTTCGCACAATAAAGAAGTACATTCAGTCAGAGTAATTATTCTATTCAACTGGACGTGGGAGAGAGAACAAATTTCCACCCTGGCATGTTGAGAACCAGAAATTCAAATATTAGGAAAATGTGAGGTATTGCGATTGTTTGACGTCGGTCCCACTAGATGTCTCTGTTGAGGAAAACGAGACCTCGAGCGCCGTTCCTCGTCCGTTGACGTCGGATTCGTCGCATTGGAATGTATTTCTTTTCCATCTTCGCATGAAATACTTTGCTCTTAATTGAATTTCGAGATGAACGATTTTTCGAGACGGTAGACTTAGACGTGAAGACGGACACAGACTTACTCGTCGGGGTCCCTACGTCGAAGCTCTCATTTTAAGTAAACTCTTTGTACGTATAAGTAGCCCTGTTTTTCACATCACTTCATGATAACAGGTGTTTCTAGAAGCGCTATGGATCTTTCCGATTTCCTCCAAGAGGAAGCGTAGTGTCTGTAGCGCTGATAGTTTATACTATGTTTGTAAATGTTTATATCTGTCGGTCCTTCTTGCACGGCCGTGCCCGCGATCCCAGTCCGACCAAACTTTGCATGGCTTCCTCAATTGGTCCGGGGATGGTCATAGACCAGGTGGGTTTCAAAATTGCCCCCCCCCCCCCCAGGGCAGGGCCGACCCAAGACCAAATGACAATGACCCTATTTAGTGCAGACAAATATGAGACGTATACAATATTCACCAACGCAACGCCGGGTACCTCTGCTAGTTGTTGATGAAACGATGCGCAGTGGAAGGTGTGCTAGAATAAATAGTGCAAAAAAAAGGTTTGAATCGTTCCTTCGGTTTTGCATGCCAGTCCTCGATTTGCCATGGCGAAAACATTCATTTTAGAGACCATTTTCAGTTAGGCTTGAATTACATTCTCGAAATACAAACTGTTCTGTATTGTCAACTTTTAATGTCATTCCTTTTTCTTTTTCTGAGAATCATAAATGAATGAAGTAATGTGACAACCAAATTATGAAGGCGTTCCATTTCTCCAACATCAATCCCCTCCACTCCTTTTCTACGGGACTCAGAAGCCTAGGCCTCACCGACAGACTGCCTTCGGGTTACGATCAGGCACTCCTGTTTTCTTTAACACGTTGACGACCAGCCTATTTTTGCTTGTCCGCCGCGTGGGACCACGCGCATTTTTTTGTCAAAAAATGCGTCCTGCCATCAGGACGCATGGTCCCAGAAAACATTTTTTTTGCCGAGTTTTTTTTTAATGTTGAATTTTTTGGAATTTTTATCAGTAATTGCGAAATCATAATCTTCTGGAACGTTCTCAACAGTTCCAGAGGGTATTCATTGAAAAAAAATCTGCATCCTGGCATCAGGACGCATTGTCGCCAACGTGTTAAAAAAAAACTCAATTCTCAACTCACGTGGTCAATTTGGCCCATAAGGGAGATTCCGTGGTCTCCATTTCCCTCTGGCAGAGCATAATTTCCCCCTGGCAGAAAAATTCTGCATTTGCCCGAAGAGAATCCTGCTTTCAAAACTTGGTGGTGGGAAATCTTTTGATTCCCACTCGAGTATGTGAAGTAACGGAGCAGGCGCGGGATTTATCAAGGCTACAATTATATTTCCCTAATTCTGTTTCTCTTTTCATGCATATACCAAGTTTCTTCACGTAATGGTACCATAATTGCCTTCATTTTCATGCTCAGGCAGTACTCCTTCCTCACCTAACAAATTAAATATATTTTTACATAATATCAGAAGAATTTCTCAGTTCCATGAACGTAGAATTTTATTGCCTGAACATTTCATAACAAACTACAGAAAAACCGCGTATTTGACAAATTTAGCGAAATAACGTTTTTTCATTCTGGTAAAATTAATGTCTCTCGTGTGGAAATTGGACACTCCCTCAGCCTTTCCCATCCCGTCTAAGTAAAAACCTTTGCACCGGGAATTTCCTTCGTTTCTGTCCCTGCATGAAACACTTTCAATTCAATTGAGTTTCAGGACCTAAGCTATTTAAATTAGGATTCGGCTTGACATAAATCAGGACTGCTCTTCACTGTCCCTGAGCTGGACTCAAACTATTCGCAACAAATTTGTTAAGTTGACCATGAGTTGATGAAAATCTCGTGGTCACACAACCGAAGAGGGCATCAAGTCTGGAAACGGAAATTTAACTCAATGGGGAGAAGGTTGAATTTTCGCCCAAGATTGTGCAAAACTCAGAACTGAGAAATGTGGAGAGAAGTTGGGGATTTCCGTTGCCTCACACTGACCCTACTAGATGTCACTCCTGAGGAGGATATAGACCTCGTGCGCCTCTTTGTGCCTGTTGCAGACAGAATCGGCTCCTGGACATTTCTTCTTTTCCCGATTCCCGATTCCCTTCAAAAACGGTCCTATTAATTGAAATACAAGCTAAAGTATTACTGGAGGGAGTACGCTTGGACTTAGAAGCTGAAAATGCCTGACGCCATGGTGATTGCGTCGAATTACCGGTCCCTCATGAGCTCAATCTGGGGTTTCCGAATAACCATCGGTGAAATCACGATTCCTTTCCACTTTTTTGAATTGTCCGATTTCATGTTTCCTCCTGCATGTCGGAGATTTGGTACTCGGTGCACTAATGGTTTAAGAGATAATCTAGTAATGCCAAAAAGACTCGCAAAGTGCCCCAATTTTAAGTACGAAGGAACTACCAAAGAGTATGTTCTTAAATTTTACAGTTGGAATTCCTATTAAAAGTGCTGAGTGAATTTACGACGAGAAATTTGCCTTTCGATGCTGCCATGCTTTGACAGAATGTGTCGCCCGAGCATCGTTTGCTCTGATGAGATCACGAACGATCCATAGAGTTGAAGAAAGTGAGCCTCGTCCTGTCGGTCTCCCTCTCGAGTGCCTCCCATCGAGGCCATTTCCCTTCGTGTCTGGTTCGTGCTTTTCAGACTGATGGAGTGAGCGATATCCCCGCCACGTCCTCTGTTCTGTTGGGCAAACTCCTGGCGTTTCGGTGAATTCGGGAAATGTTTTAGGACTCCTCTCATCGGTGAATCCGTGTGGTCGAGGAATGATTGTAGCTTTAGAGATTTAATGACATTGACCAATGCTGTTTTCGATAAAGGATTAAATACATGTCTCTCGTGAGGTGGATGAGAATTTCGCACAAATTTCAGGACTTGTTAGAGAGGGAATTCGCGTCCGGCTTGTTCCGGATGCTGAGGCATCCAGAAGCGAAATCACTCGGGAATGCAAGGGTATCTATTAATCTCCCGCAGGAGATTGGGCACTCCCTACACGCAATAAGTATTATCAATAGCTTGAAGTGGATAAAAGCATGTCCCGTGGCTTATCGCGGAAAGTATGATAGAAGGATTTTCCCACGGACCTCCGGGTCGGAATTTCCTGGTTTATTCCAGGGCTAGGTTACATCTTCCGAGAAATGTTTCAAGGAATTCAATCGTCTTCCTCTGAGATCTACGTCAGAAACCATAGGGAACTGCATCAAAGGGACTGGGGATTCTTTTCAGTGGAATACGAGAAGTGACTCCCTGCGACCACTTTGGCTCCATCTCACGCCGGTTTTCGGAACCTTCTCAGCCGAATTGTCTCATCTTCGAAGATCGATTGGTTGGCAGACTCACAAGTAACTCGCAAGTATGAGTTGGCCGGCTGATCATTCGTCGAAGATGAGTCAACTTCCCCTGCTGTGACCCGACGATAAACCGACGAAAATGTTTGACCGGGCAGAACTCGCGTCGCGTTTGTAATTCTGCCATAAATTTCCTGAAATCCCCTTCCTTTCGGCACATTTTTGTCGATGGAACGAGAAGAAATCGCAGGAAGGCAGTACCGGTGAGTGCAGTGGGTGATGAAGAACGGGTTACGGGGTAAATTAGAAATTGCTGCACCGCGTCAATTGAATTCCATGACGAACAGTCTCTCGAGTGGGTGGGTCGGGATGTGGAGGCGGAAGAAAACGGTGATGAGGTTCTCAGCCCCGAACAGCTCGTGCCTAGCTCCCACAACGTGTCGGTAAAACCTTTTATTCCCATTTTGTTTTAATTAATGGATGTTATGTCTTTCCTTCTTCCTTCTTCCCATTCGAGAAGGTTCGACACTATGGGTACTCATCATATCTAGTTTTGATGATCAGCGAGGAAGAGTCTGTACAGAGAATGTGAATCGATAAGGAAGGTCAGAAAGGGATTTTTCCATGCAGCACCGGACCGTTTATTGAATGTTCGATCAACGTTTCGTTCCGTTCAATGTGTTGCCAGCGTTCAAGGAATGTCCTCGGGAACGTTCCTCGACTCTTTAATTGTCATGAATTTATAGCGGTTTAGATGGATTCCAAGTTTGCGTTCCCTGAACGTTCGTCTGTGACATAAATTGCGACATTCGCAATCAGCGTGAAAGGGTTGAAATTGTCCCGAGTAAAGTACCTGCCCTCGCGACAGGGGTCATAGGCAATCGCGTAACCAATTATTCTAATTGGGAGTACTAACTTTTCCTCATTTGGGAGCGTTAGTATCCCGATCTTGGCGTGCGAGCGAGAATTCCTTTCGAAGCGCAAAGCTCTCTGCGATGAATAGGCTTCGGTAGCGCATATTACCTTTCTTCGACCCCTTCCCGTATCAAAATTGAACCTCCTAGTATAACAGGAACGAAATTCGGCATGCTTCTTCCTCTCTCAACACAGAATCACTCCAAACAAATTTGAAGCTCTGGTGAAGGGGGATGAAGACCGTCTCAATTTACCCATTCGGCCGTCGGTGGAATGTTCCAACCCCAAAATGACTTTATCTCTGTACATCATGGTGTGGTGTTAACATTATCGGGCTTCACCATCTTTTCCCCTCTCTTTGAAGGTAAATTTCATACCACAACATGAGGAGAAATCATACTATACATTGAAAATTTAGGGAGAAGCGGATGTTATTTCCGCCCTGGCTCAAGGAGAGCTAAGAATGAAAAAAAAAAACTGGGAGGAAGAGATTTCCATCGTTTTCTCTGGGCCTCACTAGATGTCTCTCTTGAGGTGTATGTATACCTCCTGCGCCTCTTCACTCTTGTCAAAGACAGGCTTCGTCCCTGGTCTTGTATGCTTTCTCGTCTCCTCATCAAACACTGTCCAATTAATTCAAATATCAAGTGAAGTGTTTCTTAAGAAGTTATATTTAAACGTAAAGACTTGAAAATGCCGGTCAACAGGGTCCTCTCTGTGAATTTCTATTCCATTACACTCGCAATGTAGATCACATGGTATCACGTCAGAGGCACTGTCCAAGTTTTTTAGTATTTGTTTGTGTCCAACTTGAATCCTTCTGCACAAAAGGGAGTTTGAAATGCAGGGCAATGGTTTTATTTTAAAACTTGTCTGCTTGGACATAAAGAGGAGGATTGAAAGGTACATTTTTCGTCAGTTTTCAATGACTCTCACTTACGAAGGGCTCTGCACATTTGATATTCCGGAGATATTCTTTGCTTTCATCGTATCGACGATAAGCTCAGCTCATAAACAAGTCATATGGAAGAATCGCAAGGACAGAAAAGAAATAAAAATCACTTGAGAACCCGCAATCGCTAAAATTTTAGTTTCAACTCGTATATGAAGGATATGATCCCAAGTGGTACCAGGACTTTTAGTGAATAAAAGTTGCCGATTTGCCTTTATCAAACAGTGAGAAATTCCGCCCTTTTTGCCATTGGGGAACCCAACGTTCAAGACTAAATGAACAGTTACTTGGATCCTCTCGATTTGCGAAGGTCTTACAAGACGTCTCTCCTGAAAAGTTTCAGACTTCGTGTGCTTCCGATGCTCCTCCAGAATATAATGTACGTTTGGGGATTTTATGGTTTTCATGCCTCAGAGTGATGTATTTTCAAGCGAATGAAACACCTCCTCGACACTGCTTCTAGAGAGGATAGATCTGAAGGGGAAAATAAATCATTAATCTATACGGCCCTGCGCGGAATTCCTGAGGAAAAACAGTCACTACTTAGTTTAAATTGAAAGAGGACTTGAAACGTATTTTGTGATTAATCAGGCCCTCTGGTCTTCCCTTTCTCTCAAGTTTCAGATTTCTAACCCTTCTAGAACATGGTTAGAATTAGCGTCAGTCACGATCGTCTGTATATATTAGAAGAGTAGAAATTTTTCTTTACCCAGCTATCTATCAGGTTCTTCTTAGGCAAGTTTACACTTTCTAACGTCCTCTGTTTTGTTGGATGGAGAAAATACGCCTTTTGCACTTTAAGTGCCCTCAGGCGTTTTAACCGAAAAATGCATATTTTTTTATTGCCGAAATCAATCCTTAGAGAACTACATGCCCAACATGTTTCAACCTTATACGTTTGCCCTTTTCGCTGGTGAAAAAACCTGTTTGGAAAAGCCAACGCACTAAAAAGCTATGTCAGGAGGGGATGCACCATGAATGCTGAATACTTCCTCAACTCAATATTAATAAGATCATGTCACTTATGCATGTGCCATGTTTCACCTTTCCAATTCAGTTCAATTCGTCACGACAAATTTTTTTTAAGCATTGCCGCTGGAAGAAATCCCCCAGATGTATCATGACTTAACATTTTCCTTTAACTCCTTGTCTTAGTTGTTACATTCATGCAAAGTTTCAGCTTTCCATGTTGATCAGTTTAACTGATGCAAAAAAATTATTTGAAAACAACTCCCTTTGAAATTTGTGCCCCCAGGGCATTTACTTCCAACGTCTGAAGTTTTCCGCAGGCAGCATCCCAATAAGTAGTTATGTACGAAGTTTCATCTTTCCACACCAGCTCCATACGCCAGGGCAAAAAAAATTACAAATTTGAAAACGTGGGCCCATAGAAATAGGCCCCCACAGGACATGGATATTAAATTTTACATTTTCCCTGAACTCATCGTCTCGGTAGGAATGTCCATGCCAAATTCAAGCTTTTCATGTTTGCTAAAGCAAAAAATTTTTTTTTGGAGGTGGAATGTGTAACGCGACTTGGAAGGCATAAGAGGCCGAAAGAATGCTAAAGAATTGAACCCGGTCTTCCAGACTGCCGGTCAGGTGTGCTACCACTACACCACCGAACCCAGGACATCTAGTTAACCCTCTCGATGCCATCCTAATACGTCACATTATATATCTTTAAAAACTTCTCACCCCAAAATGTGTACGCCCAGGCATGTACCTCCAAAGTCGTTTTTTTCTGAACTCTGCAGCCCATTAGGTACATGTGTACCAAGTTTCAGATTTCTAACTTCTCTAAAACATGGTTAGAATGGCGTCAGTCAGTCAAGATCGTCTATATATTAGGTTGTTCCGAAATAAATGTCCGATTTTCGAAGTGTAATGTTTTGTCTATCATTATACCTGTCAATTTTGCGATAACCAGTTATTGTTATATACCGCTTTTTTCAGCAAACCTTTCTCTATGTAAGCCACTTAGTTGCTTTTTATTTATCTTTAGCCTAACGTTCCTGTAGCTGCCAAAGCGAACGATGGAGAAACGCAACTTTCGTCCGATTTTTCTTTACGAGTTCAAACTTGGAACTAATGCTGCCGAAACGGCGAATAAAATCAACACTGCGTTCGGCCAAGGATCGGTCACGGATCGCACCATTCGACGCTGGTTCGAAAAGTTTCGTAACGGAGATGAGACTCTCGAAGAACAGGAAGGTAGAGGTCGGAAAGAGTCTCTTGACGACGCCGTTCTGAAGACTATGGTGGAACGTGATCCCCATGTAACGGTCCGAGAGCTTGCGGAAGAATTGTCTGCTAGCTTCGCAACCGTTTCCCGTCATCTGAACGACATTGGAAAGACGAAGAAGATGGACAAATGGGTTCCGCACGAACTCACCGCGAGTAATCGCACTCGCCGATACGAGATCAGCTCCGCATTGCTTCTACGCAACACAAACGACCCTTTTCTCGACCGTATTGTTACGTGCGACGAAAAGTGGCTCCTGTACGACAATCGTAAACGATCGGCGCAGTGGCTGGACCGAGATGAGCCTCCCAAGCACTTCCCAAAGCCAAGCGCTCACCCGAAGAAGACTATGGTCACTGTATGGTGGACTTCAACAGGAGTGGTGCACTACCACTTTCTGAAACCTGGTGAAACAATCACAGCGGAGAAGTACTGTGACGAACTGGACACGATGCACGAGAAACTTCGCAAACTTCAGCCTGCATTGGTCAACCGAAGGGGGCCGATTCTGCTGCACGACAACGCCCGACCGCATGTCGCACATCTCACCGTACGCAAACTGAATCAGCTGGGCTACGAAACTCTGCCTCATCCACCATACTCCCCAGACATATCACCTACGGATTACCACTTTTTCAAACACCTGAATCACTTCGTCAAGGAGAAACACTTCCATGATCAGACCTCTGCCGAAGATGCCTTTAAGGATTTCATCGCCTCCAGAACCCAGGATTTCTACTACACTGTGATCAACAAGCTTGTATCTCGTTGGCAGAAGTGTGTTGAAGCGGATGGTGCTTACTTTGATTTAAAATTTTCATTATCAGTAGAGTTACGACCCTTCAAAGTTTGCGATCGAATTCGGACATTTATTTTGGAACAGCCTAATACGTATATTAGAAGCCTGGCTTGCTTTCGCTGTTATATGTGTTTCCATGACCGAATGGAATGAGACCGGACATTGCTTGCCTCGTCTGTGTACCTGACTCACGCTTAGGTTGTCCGGCTCTGAAAGGGAAATATATCAATCTAATCGCAGGTTAGTGTCCACGAAATTATTAGAATGTCTTCGAGTAACACTTCTACTGCGATTTTTATTTGAAATGAAAAAAGGACATTGCAACTTTTATGGATGTTTCGAAATTCAAAGAACCCCCATGCGATTCCGCTTCAGCGCAATGTCGGTGGATTAAATGAATTTTTAAACGTTCATTCCCTTGGGTTATTAAATGTGTGGTGGAAATGTGAGCTCGATAATGAAGCAGTCAGAAGGAAGTGTCTTTTTGGGATGTATAATGAAAAGAGTGTTCTCGTTCTTGGACAGCAAAGTAAACCCGAATTTCCGCGACTGACGCTGTTCAACATAGCATTTAGTTTCAAATATTCCCAATCCAAAAACCTAAATGCTGAGGGTGCTGAGTCCTTTGTGACCTGTGAAAATCCATATAAGAACTTCACTAGGCGTGAGGTGCTGGATAAAATGGGGTAAACTTCTCGTGCTGAAATGGGAAGGAAACGGCCTTTCTTCCAGTCGTTGGAAAAGTATCCTCGTCAAGTTTAACTGCATCTCAGGTTACATTTGCGGAGAAGAAGAATGCCAAATATACTTCCCAATTAGCGAATTTTTTTAACTTCAGAATTTGATGTGGATCAGATCCGCCGCACTCTGTGGACCTGGCTCAAAGAAGACAAGTAATGGAACAGGCGGGAATTTCATTAAGACGAGATTCAAAAGCCTTTTAGCCGTTTCTTGGCATTTCTTAAGTTGATGAATCACTTTTCCTTTTCTCCATTTTTATGTTCTGGCTGTCTTTATTCCTCTCTCTTCAAATGGCATTTCTTTTCATGGGGGAATAGGGAGATTGCCATTGCTTCACTTTGGTCCCACTATATGTTTCCCTTGAGGAGGAGGAATAAATGTTTTTCAATGTTATATGCTACTAGGGTTGCATTGATTATGGTAGAGGACTTATATCTAAATTATGTCTAAAAAATAAATGTGAAATTCCATAGTTCAAGGATTGAAAGAAAGATTGGATTCGGTCGCTATTCCACATAAACGGCACCTCACAGTGATATCGAAGATAAACTGGTTTTTGCCCGTAATTATAATTCATTTACTCCATAATTGCGGAGATTTCGAATTCAATGCGATGAGGATTCTTACAATTCTCTCCATTACAAGCGCGTAAATTATGCAAGAGCTTCCCCTTCACATCTTCAGAAACATCTAGTGCTATAGAAGTAAAGCAACAAGAATCCTTTCTGAATCGTTTGTTTTTTGTTTTTCTTGTCGGATTCTCGACACGCAGTTGTAGAAAATGATTGGATTCCAGTCCAGTAAAGCAATCCATCAACGACGACTCCATGGTTTCTTGCGTGAGGGATTTTTTTCATGCTCCAGGAGGAATGCCAGTCGATTCCCTCTGTGGTCTTGTGAAGAAGGGTTTCAGAGCTGCAGGCGACCATTTTTAGCATGCAAGGAAAGGGGATACTTTCTCTTTAAAATGAAACGTCATTGAAATCTGAGGGATTCTCTACTAACACTATTATATACATCACATTACTTTTATTTGGACAGTGTCCTGAGATTCCCCTTAAGGTGTTTTTCACGTATCTCTCCTCGATTTATTAGGTGTATACATTTTATATGTATATATTTCAATGCTTACACTATCGAATTAAAAGGCTACTTTTTAAATCTGGAGGGGTCAGTTTTTTTGTATGTGGGGGGATGGCTTATGAAAACCAGTTCCGCGGTTTAAGGGTTAAGGGACTTTACTCTTCACGCTGCCTCTTATCGCTCGCATTCTTTTCAGTAATATCACCAATGAGATATGGTATTCCAGATAAATCATGTTGGGTGTTAGACTTCCTTTGTCTGACATGACACTTTAACATATTAAGCCTCTATACAGCGGCACGCTCTTCATTCATCGGCCAGCCATTCTACTTTCTAGATAAGGCTGAGGCCCAAGCATGAAGCTCAGTGTCATATTCTTTGATTTAGTGTCCATTTTTGTCTCCAAATTTCGGAAGTGATTAGTGCTTCACCCACACATTAGCGAGTTTGTTTGCCCTTCCGGCAAACAAACTGTCTATGATGGCGCCTTTGGCGCTCCATTATCTAGAACAATGCTTTGATTATTGGAAATAGCTGTTTAAACCAATCTCCCAAAACTCCTGGGATGATAGCATATTTATTGCTCTTTCAAGTTAGATACGTGTACCGAAAAAATAGAAAATGTGTCTCAAGAACTGCAGGATTGGCCAAATGTCAGTTATCTATTTTTCCACTTGGAATCTTCTTTGAGGGAAAATTTATTTCCTGGAATATCCCCTGAAGAAAAATTCATTCTGGATTAACTTATTCAATTAAAAACGTTTAGTATTAATATATTGGTATTCAGAGGAGCACTTGTTTACCAAATTTCAGTTTTCCATATTTACATTTTTCAAAGTGGCAAAAACTAATTGAAAGTACGTCCCAGTGCCATTCGTAATCAAGGTTATTATTGAAATCATTACTCCAATGATTTATTGTGTGCCTGATTTTAGATATCTTTATATATACCCATTTGTCAGGGCGAAGAATGACTTTTGGTTAAATTTCCTCCCATAATCCGCCCTGACGAGAGGTATTCAATATTGGACTTTTTTATTTATTCAACTATCCAGCAGGTACTTCTGCACAAAGTTTTACCTTTCTATTGCCCTCCGTTTCGTATGATCAAGAAATGTTCGGGAAAATGCGCCTCTTCCAATGCAGGTGTCTTGAGGGGTTTTACCTAAAAAGTGCAGTTTTTAGTGAAATCAGTACTCGAGGAACTATATGCCCACCAAGTGTCAACCATATATTTGCCCTTTTCGCTGATGAAAAAATGTTTAGAAAAGCCGACCGATCTATGCTCTAATGGGATGCTTCACAAAAGTTAAATTTTTCCTGAACTCAACCTCACATCGGTTATGCGGGTGCCAAGTTTCACCGTTCTATTTCTGTCCAATTCTCTAGGACAAGAGCAATTACATGAAAACGCCACCCCCCCCCCCCCAAAAAAAAATGCCTATATGGTATGCATCTGAAACTTGAAATTTTTCATGAACTCTGTTTCTCAGTGGGCATGTCCATGCCAAGTTTCAGGTCTTCTATTTGATTGAAGCAAATATCAGGTGTCGCAAAAAACGCGTCGTGTTTGACGCCTCATTAAATTCGTTGTGGATGATCTAGGTTCATGATAGTTTCATATTGCCTTGGAAACACCACAAAATTTGTTTTCTGAAAGAAATACCTATGTTGTCGGTTTAAATATCGAGAGTCATCAAATTGGAGCCATGAAATGGACCTCTCCGCCCACATGAGGAGGATGGAGTTTCAGGACCGCTCGAATAATTCATCTACATTGATGTCATAAATATAGCTTTTTCTACCAGTTCTCATTGTAGTTTTCAACACATCATAGAATAGTACTACTGTCGTACATCGTAGCACCAGAATCGATTACACACAGAATACTGCGATGAGGACGTAACGATGAGGACTGGCGTAAAAACCGTTATTCATAACATCAAGGGAGAGAAATCATTTGAGCAGTCCTGAAACTCCATCCTACACGTGCGCGTAATATGAAAATATCAGAAACCCAGATCATTCACATCGGATTACATGAGGCATCAAACACGAGGTGATTTTTTTTAACCCACCCGATATATATATTTGAAAACATCCCCCCCAAGTTCAGTGCCCCAAGGGTATGTACCTCCAAAGTCTGATTTCTCCTGAATTCTGCATCCCAGAAGGTTTCATTCCAATGTACCAAGTTTCAGATTTCTAACTTCTCTAGAACATGGTTAGAATTGGCGTGAGTCAGTCACGATCGTCTACACTGCTTAAAACAAGTTGTGCCAAATCGTTTTCGCTATTAATAACAGTAAATTTTATTAGATCAACTTCATCTTTTAAACACCGCATGTCGATAGAGGAAAGAAGGCAAGTCACATTTTTAGAAAAAATGACTTTTTGTATCACGTTCTATGCCATTTCTAACTTGAATTGTTAAAAAGTGTGCCATATGAGTTCAAAAATATTGTGCCAATCGTTTATTTTTATAGGAATGATATTTACTCATCAGATTTATCAGATCCGCCTAATACTTCACATACTACATGTGAATAGACGAAAGAAAGCATTTGCAAATTTTGAACGATATTGACAGAACGTATCACGTGATACCCCGTTTAAAATTTGAAGCCTAAGAAAAGGCACCGGACATGCCCTCTGATGCGTTCGTCTCAGGCAAGGAAGCTAACCTCCTTTGCCGTTCTGGATGGCATGCAGATGGCACGTTCGCTTGCTGCGCACTCCAAGATCTATTGATATCGATCGATGGAAGACCACAATTGGTTGACCTTTGACCCCTGTAGCTTGGGTGTTGCTCCAATAAAAGGAACGTAATACATCTTGGTCAACTAATCCATGATTTCCTTTTAAATCCACTATAGCGAATCAATAAATCATTTGCCCTTCAATGAAGCTGAACAATGAATTATGGAATAGTAACAGGATATTGCTAATTGCAGAGATGTAACCTTGGAAAATTAGGTCTGCAAAAGTGAAGGATATTTTGCTTAGTCAACGGTGGATAAGTCTATGAAATTAGAATCAGATTAACCCAATTCATTGATGTGGATCAACTTATATAAAACAACTATAATGCAATTAAAGGCGCAATATGGCATCCTGCGACTTTTTTTGAAAAAATTAAGCCATAATGAAAACTCTATCAAATAATGTAATAGATATTAAGCAGTTGAACCAGT
This sequence comes from Darwinula stevensoni, assembly GCA_905338385.1. Lineage (NCBI taxonomy): Eukaryota > Metazoa > Arthropoda > Ostracoda > Podocopida > Darwinulidae > Darwinula > Darwinula stevensoni. Next base: position 4,966 of record CAJPEV010000201.1, on the reverse strand, counting down.
TTTCAAAGCTGATTATATGGAATTGAACCTAGGCCACGACCGACAAACATGAGAAAATTCAGAACAATTCGATACTTGTCTGCAATAGAACGAATCTCATTTCGTTGTATAAATCTTTGAATATTCTCCTATATGACATAATAGCATATTTTTTTATCTGAACCACTATATCTTTTTTAAAAAAAATGAGGTAAACGTTCGCTAAAATCACAATAAATGGGATATTCGACTTTTATTTTCGACATGTGGGATGAAAATTTTCAAATAATACTTGCATCATCAAACTAAGTCAGAGGTGGACTCTAAGACTTGCAATTTTGGTTTTGTTTGACGGAATTTCGGCTGATTCGCACAAAAGATAATAGATAGGTTACATTCTAAGAAATTAAAACACTTTCAAAAAGACATGCAATTTAGATTTCGTGAAACCTTAATTTTCTTGGTAATATTGGATTCAACTATTTCAGACCTTTCGAGCCATTACTTGCATTTCTAGTTGTCGCAGTTTGAGAGTCATGAAATTCGCTCGAGGGATCTCCCCTGCCTGTAAACCGATATTTTAAAAATTTCATGTCTCCTTAACCAACGAGAAGAAAAAAACAAATTTTCCGATTTGGAGTTTCACGTAATATCTGTAAGCTCTGAAAATTTTCCATTTTTCTGAGATTGTCTGGCGCAATCCCTTGGCTAGTTGGCATGGAATGGCAGATTTAAATGTTTGTCTGAGCGAAAGAATTGGTATTAACATATTCCCTACCATACTCCGCCTTAACAGTACATATTTTAGAATCAAACATTTTGCTATACTCAGCAATCCTACAGGTACTGCCGCACTAACTTTCAACTTTCTACCACTCTTTGTTTCGTTAGATTAAAAAAGATTCCTGATAATGGGTTTCTTCAGCAAAAAAAAACAACAATATCTTAAGTGGCGTATTCGAAAAAAAGGACAAGCACCCAATGGGAAAACTGTGAAACGTGACATTCCGGATACTCATGTTGGCGATAAGACGTCCAATGTGGAACAAACCAAAGGAAATCCTTCAAAAGATTCTGAAACATTCCCTCCCCGTGCAAGTGGAACAACTCTACCTGAGGCTAACGCCGCTAAGAACACAGTTGATACTCCGAAAGTTTCAGAAGATGGATACAATGAAGGAAAGAGTGGACCCGAAGGAGTGGCCTTAGTAGAGAAAGGAAGTGATGAATTCTTTAAAAAAGAGGAAGAAACCTGGAGCCATCACAAGTTGGAGTACGATCATCAATTTAGTGAGACCGGTCTGGACGACATGGACGATGGCAATGATATCTCCCTCTGCTCGACCACATCTTCATGGAATGATATCAACTTCCAGCACTATTATGTTACTAATGGCAATTATTCTTTGGCCTTCCGATATGCCGATGATAACATATATAACGCAGTGGTTACTATCGAAAAGAATGAATATTCAGAACAACCAGGAGCGAAATGGGAAAAAGTGACCGACGAAATTCGCCAGCGCATGTGCCATGTGCTTGGGATGAAAAATTTTTCTTTTTGCTTACGTAATAGCGAGCATGTGGCAAAATACGTCTACAATGGAGTATGGCATAGCGAGCAGATGAATTCCAATGGTTCTTTGATGAAAATATTCGAAAAGCACTCAGACAAATTTCGTGACAATGTGAATTGCCTTCCATGGTTCATTCGTCCGTATATACCGCGTCAGCGGGTGAGCAAAGTCTATGAATTCCCTTATGGTCATTTCACTCCTTGTAAACCGCCCAGACCATCTGCACCATTCAATTCGCTTTCGGGCACTGGTGAAGAGACTCGCAATATAGTTGTCGTTGGACCAAGTGGGGCAGGAAAATCGCACTTGATCAACGTTATCTTCAACCAAAAAATCTGTTTGAGTGGGTATAGTCACAACTCCATCTCACGTGGGATCTACTTTGTTTATGGAAATCTTAGAACAGATACTGAGAATATTGCAGCGACAAAAGAAATGAATGAAAATGAAAGGCCTGCAGAGGTCAGCGTGGCTGATACAGGCAGTCCGTGGGACATTGATAACGAGCATGATAAAATTATGGAAAACATCAAGAAAGAAATTGAAGGTCACTGGAAAGCGATAGACGCGATATTTATTGTATTTCGCACACAACGCATGTCCAGAAGAGTAGTAGAATGCGTGGAGAAAATTCTTCGGATATATGGCTATGAGAATGACTCTTCCAAGTTCTTCTTCATCGGAACACATGCCGGCGATCTCACAAAGGAACAGAAAGAGACCTGGATTGAGAAATTCCATGAAAAATTTCGTTGCCATCCGGGAGAACGTGTTTCTCAAAATCGCCAGCCTTTCCAACACGTCATCCTAATTGACTTCCCATCCGGGGCATCGAGAAAGGGGCAGGTTGTGCAAGAGTGCTTTAAGGAGGATTTTGATAAAATTTCCAATTTCTTAGCAAGGGTGAAAAAGTGCAATTCTGCCCGTCCCACGCTGATGAACTCTGATTCCAGTGAAAAAGGAGTGCTTGGGGACGAGGAGGATGGGGGGGAAAAAAAAACAAGTACTGAAGGCAAGAAGATGTCGAGGACCCGTTTGGGAACCCTGATGCGGATTGGTTTTCAAAAGTTATTGGCAAAGCTGTGGTAAAGATGTTGGTGGTGTCGCCAGGAGGTGGGAAGGGTGGTGGCACAGGGTGGATAGTGTGGGAGGGGAGTGAGTGTTGGAAGTATTGTAAAGGCAGGCAGGTTGGGATAGACGCTGGGGTTGGGATCTGGAAAAATCTGTGTGAGCCTTCACTCCAATTGGATGGAAATGGAATGGGAAAGTGTTAATTTTCCGCCTCTTGGATAATATTGCGTTAGCAGCATACTATGTGGTGAAGATACTTAAGGAAATTATTTTAAATCTAGATTATCAACTATTCCTACGGTGCTGCATAAAATTCACATATTAACTCGCTCTCTTTTGCTGATTTAATATCATGCTGATCCATGGCAAACCATGTCCTGAAGCAGTCCTCCTGAGCGGAGAGGATTTTATGTAGCTTTCTACCTGAAGAAAGGATTACCTGGAGATATGAATTGCCTTAACCAAGAGTCATCACTGATTTGTTGACATAAGATGATGGTGACGGAATGTCGATCAATCAAATTGGCTTCCACACATTGACTCTATAGGCCAAACGAATTCATGGCGACGTAGATATATATATATATATATATATATATTCCACGCGAAATATGACCTTGGAATTGAAGAGATTTCCTGGAAACCCCTCTAAATGGCCGCCCTGCTCTCTATTCCACCCTCCCCGAAGCGATGCCCTCCTGTTGCAGCAGCACACTTAACTCGCTTTGATTCACACGAGTGGGTGAAATATGGCGCCAGGGACTTGATTAGTAGCCTGTGTTGATTGTTACTCTGTGGGAGTTTGAATGCAAGTGCCTTTTTCCCCTTCATACCTCAACGTGTGTTGAGTGGCAATGGAAACCCTTCATGTGGTTGGATTGTAAATCATTTCGCATGTCCCTCATATCCCTGACCTTGCATCAAGTAATTATCATCGAGAAGCATCGACAAGCAAGGGGACTAGGTAGAAAAATGAAGTATTAATCACAACCATGGGATAACTATACTTCGTAAATTGTAATTTCCTTTGATGTCCGGTTTTCATTTGACTGACCTCGTATAAACCTGTGACAATTTTAAGAATTTTTGTCTCAAAAATGGGTATTTACATTTGAGACATCAAGTAGATTGACCAATTCCGACATATGAGTTGTTTAACCTACTAAATCGGACTCGTAGAATGGAATGACAGTCTTTCAACCATGTAACCGACAGCATTTTCAGAAGGATGTCACAGCTGGAGTCGCATAGAAGAGAAAGCCTATAGCCAAGATTTAAAAAAAACGTGAACATAATATAACTGCTTGGAAGATTGAGAATAAATTGTAAATACAGTAAAATGATGCTTAATAATTACGTAAAAATAAGGTAAACTACTGTAACACACTGGTGTATGATTCTGTTATTAATATTTGTGCATGAACGCAATAAAATCATGCTGTGCTCTTGCCGTCACGGTTTTCCAGTTCCATACATTGGCCAGCGATGCCGCAGTTATTGGAATCACGGACAAATACCTGCCATATCCGAAGTATCTCAGAACTGACCTGATATGCGCACAGAACCCAATTGTTCTGAGTCCATTTTTGCATTGACAACAATATCCAGCCATGTCCTCGGCACCAATCTTCGCCAAATCTACTCAAACGTTGACATAGGATTTGAAAAATTTTAGGTCATCAGCTGGAATGTTGTCTAATATAAGTTGTAGGGGTTCTATACACCTATATACTCGGACCTCGTATCTCCCATGAGTCGTACAATGCTCTTCATCTTGATTTAGGAGATCCCATGAACTGAAAATTCTTAGTTCTTCAGTTGAGTTTCAGGTCGGCTACCAGATCCCCCAAACGAGTTGGCTCATCGAGCCTTGAGAGCATTAAACCATACAGGGTGTAAAAAAAGTCAGGAATGATGAGGAAATAACATGGGGATCCTTTCCAGACAATATAGTCTGAAAAATAACAGTCTAATATGAACTGATTCTGCAACTCTTTGGTTCTCTTAATCTAAAAGTCTGGTCCAAGCGACTCAGAGTGATACTGATTGACCCATGGTGAATCAAAAGTGGTCCAATTGTTCCAATTTGGGTCTAATAATCAAAAGGTGATATTTCACAAAATTTGAAACAATGACCACATTTGACCCAGTGTCAAGAGTCAAGAGAGAGAGTTAGTGATATCAAGAGGCGATTTCGCCTATTTCCATATCACGTGTCGAGGTCGAGCGTTCCTTAATTTTAGGGTAGGCCCTCTTAAAGCTATATATTTTTGTATTTTTGTTTCGTTTATTTTTTTATTGTTTTGTTTTTTTACTATTCTAGTTGCTTACTGTCTAGT
>CAJPEV010000200.1:146589-165608 GCA_905338385.1 Darwinula stevensoni | reverse complement strand
AGCCATTCGAGATGGATGCTATTTCAGATTTGATTGGTTCAGGGGAGCAGACAATCCCACCATGATGTATTCCAAAGTCCAATGTCCCGGTGAGTTGGTGGCCATCACTGGGTGTTCTCGTTGAGTCATATGTACTGATTTCAATCGGTAGGAATAAAATATGAAGATTTTATTTCTTTATTCGTTGCTTGCGTATATGCTTCACACGATCACGCTCAATTGGATTGAAATATTAGATCTATTTCGTGAAACAAGAGCATAACTAGAAAACACGACTTAGAGCGTTATGGAGATGAAAATGGATGTTGAACCGTTCTTTCATTGAGGGTATGAAGAAACGATTCATACACGATTTGCAACCTGTCGTTGAAATCGAGTCACTCAAAGCTGCAAGAAGGAATATTGCCTGCCTTGAGCTGTAAAACTTCGGCATCATCAGACTGCTGATGATAGTTAAAATCAGTTGGCTGCTGAAGCTGGAGGAAACGTAGATTTCAAAATATGCATTCAGATAAAGGAAGAAGGCCAGTTGCCGACGTTGAATGACTCCAACACAGAAAATTCTTAAACACCAGGAAATTTCTTATATTAAAAGCAGCAGGGAATACAAAATAATGTTTGAGGATTTCCACTACTCATTATTACTCTGGGAAAATGTGAATGAGGGTATCTGTTTTGGATTTCCGGAGAGTAATGAAAATTGTTTGCAAATTTGCAACTCAACAGACGAGAAATTTGGTAGGGGAGGATTCAAGTAGATGTCCTTGGAAATCCTCCCCTTTTCCTTTCTGAATGGAGAGGCAATCCGTGGAAAACCACAGGAAGATGATTGATGCAATGCATTTCTTCTATTTCTGTCACCAAATTGGTCGTCTTGAGGTCGGATTTGAGGAACAAGGAATTGAATTAAATCGCACCAGGAATTGAAATTGCAGGAATTGAAATCGCACCAAAATTGGCATTATTTTGCAAATTTTGGATTTGAAACTTGGTCATGGTGGGGAAGCGATGAGTATCCGTGAGACCTTTTGGATCTGGATCACAATGCGCATGCGCGTACGACCTATGCACGCGGTGCGGTGTCAGCAACCAGAGCTCTCAGTGCCCAACCAACCTTCGTGGCGGACGGTTCCAAGCACGCACAACCCTCCATCCTCCCTTCACCATTTCATGAGCACCAGGGGTAGATTTTCAACCGTAACGGAAAAATGATGTATTTGATCGACGAATAGAGATGGATTTTTGTTCAATTAGGTAACGAAATGCGTGTCTCCTTAAATGAAAGAAGGCCCTCTACTGGACTAGACTTGTTTATATCACTCTCATAAGAACAAGCGCTCCCCTCAAAATTTTGGCTTGACCATCAAAAAGCGCATTCAATGAATTCGCTACCCTGCATGTACCGATGCGATTCGTCGCAGTCTTTCTTTTTGGGTTTAAGAGGCTTGAACTGGCTCATATCTCGGAAAATGTTCGTTGATATGTGGGCAATCGGTAATTTATTTCTGTGATTTCGTTTCGTGATTACTTTCTCAGCGACACTTTATCGTTACATCATCCGGGAGGAGAAATGAGCAGTATGGTGATTACGTTTCATCGACTATGTGCTAATAAATAAACTGTAGTCTTTCTTGTAACCACAGGATCTAATACAGGGAGAATAAGAAAGGGAGTGACGCTGAATATAATCATGTTCTGGATTACGTAGGAAATTGAAATTCGGTACACAAACCCGAAAGAAAAATTAATTTCATGTGTAATCCCTTTATCGAGGTAAATCCCCTTATGGCACAATTTTGGCGGGGGACTTTTTTTTCAATGTCATTTTCTCACGTAATCAAATCTTAATTGAGATAAAAGTTTGAAATTGTGTAACCACGTTGTTCTCGGGATATTGATGAAGAGCAAATTTTTACTTTTGTGGTATATACTATCAAGGCTCTTGGTTTTTGGGGCTGGGGGAGAGGTAATTCCGGAAATTTTTTCTTAAAAAAAACTGTCAAGCTGGAATTTCGTTCATAAATATTTATTGAGACGCGGATTTAATAAAAAAAAAGCCAAGGTTTTTCTGATAATTTCACTATGGAAATACCCTTTCGGGGAGACATGGTCTAATCGCTCATTTTTAAGAAAACAAAAATTCAGTGGGAATATAGTTTTAGGAGAGTTAATTTCGAGGGAAATTGCACTTTAGGTGTCCATCTCTTTCAGGCAGATATTTTTACAATGGGACGTTTCCAAAAATGACGTTTACCTCTTCCCGATCAGAGGGAATAGGTAAACAGTTCGATATTAAAAATACAAGACTCCACAGACTGTTTCCTGATGACAAGTTAAGCACTTTCCCAGAGTTCCATCCCGTTCATGCACATCTGAGAAGGAAACGATGCATTCACGAAATGTTTGCGGAAGCTAACGCGGACGCAACGCAAGAAATGCGGACGCCTCGTCTCGAAGAGGGGCAAGGGAGAACTCATCCTGCTGCTGCGACAGTTGGGAGGCGACTGCTCTCGGGTCCCGTCCAACCTTCCATAGACATTCACCGCATAGTTTGGACCACGGTTTCCCGGAAACGTTCGGTCTCCGGGGCAAGGTCATCTACCTCCAATGCCTTGACCTTGGCACCGCGAATGTTCCAATCGCGCCATGGCGGGAAGGATCGGCAGATCGGGATTGGTGCATTCCAGATCAATACGAGTTTTCTTCATGGTTATCTTCTTATTCTTGAGGGATCGTAGAAAGAGTGCTTCTCAAGAATCGCATGAATTTAGCATATCCATCTAAATTTCATTTAAATGGATTTCTAGAAATCAGGCATCTTGAGAGTAAAAGGATTAAACATATACCTACTTCAAGCCCAATTTTAAGCCACAGGATTTCGACCTGGCATCGAAAAATAACACCGTCCCTCTCTAATGAAAGCGTGATGTTACGTTAAAGATTCCATGAATCAGCTTTGGGAACTTGACTCCTAACCATGCCGTTCAGCTCTAATAAAGCTAACCAGCGAGCCAAATGTGCTCCTATTTCAGTGTTCCACATTTCACACAGCTTCTGGCAATGTCGAAAAAAAAAACATGTCAAGCGGATAATACTTTATCTCTTGTGGGGGAATTACTTCAAATCACAATGGCTCAGGGTTTACAAAGGAATCCGATCAACATTCTCATATTTTTAACATTTTTGTTTCTTGCAGGCTTCGAAAACGAAAAACCGCTCCACTTGTCAACGCTATTCATGCATTTCATGCAATTTCATGCCTTAATCTCGGTGGTGACACATGGAATGAGTTGAACATTGTATTTCTTCCATTTTTTGCACAAGTACGAAATGGTTAATGAAGTATGCCACTCAAAACGAAGGAACAAAAGTATACCTTGTCATCGGGTGAAAGCAATGGTTATTCGAAAATTATTTCTAAAACTCTTTCATAGCACTCAAAATTAACTGAATTAAATGTTATCAAATGCATGGCTCCCAATTTATTTTCATTCGATTTCACGAAAACATCCAGCACGTGATTATCCAGCAAATCTCTCTGGAAATTGAGCAGAAGAAAATCCTGATTTCCATGGGACCTAAACTGAGAGATCCTGAAGCGACCAAACGAAACTCAATGCATGCTTGAAAGCGCATTCGATAATAGTGCTATTTCCTTCGTGCATGCGAATTAAATGCGTGGGAAATGAAATTCCACGTTCACCGGACGGCCGTTTTTCACTTCGTTCCAAGCGGAGTGATTCCCGGTTGAGGTGGCTTTGCTACATTGGCCCCTGCCAGGATAATGATCTGCCGGAGTTTTCCGGGAGACTTTTCTTGTAATCCTGCAGGAGCTTTTTTGTATGAGGATGAACAAAAGGTGGGTTAACTGCACCACCTGGAGCGAAAGGGGGATTAGTGGTTCATCATTCAGGCCTCCTGTCGTACCAAGGCCCCATTCACGTTCATTGGGTCATAAGGGCACTCTGCTGGGGAAGGGGGGGGGGGGGGGGTGCAATTGGGGTCATTGTATGTGGGGGCTTGGAAAAAGGACATTTTAAAACAATTTTTCGAAGCTTTGACCGCCGAACGCTGAGGGCGCTACGAGTTTCGGTCCTTCCGAAGGAAATAAATACTCGCTAAATATATATAAATCATGAAGTAATGAATTATAAACTGTGAAGTAGAGGCTTTTTGATTAATGCTGTGTCTTGGTTTCCATAACGTAATTGAATAATTGCATGACAACACATCGAGAATGCTTTGTTCATGTAAAACTTTATTTTTCATAGAACATACTTTTTTTTCGCTTTTCCTCTGACGAAACCGGGAAAAAAGATCAAATTCTTCAAAATTGGGCTTCAAAATCCAACTCGAAATGAGAGCGGAGAATTCGTTTCAGGAATCGGAATTCGACGCTCCACAGTCGGCATCGAGCCGAGTGGATCCGATCCGTATCCGGTTTGGGGCCAAAAGCCGGATCTCCGGGTAACGGATCCGCGTGGCGTCGCGCTTTTCACCGGAAATCCGCCGCAACACTCGCGTGCAGATGCCATTAACATCACTAGATTTTTTTTCCTCCCATGAATCTCGGCACGTGGCAGGCAGCGCACAACTGCGTATAAATGAGGGCCTCTCGTGCCGGTCGAGGAATCATTCGTCCCAGCGTCAACGACTCAGTCGGCACCAAAGAAGAGACTAACATGGAATTCGTCGGAGTTGTGAGTCCCGCGATCTTTTTGCTCCACGATTTCGTCTTGTTTAATATAAACAGAGATTCACAACTCGCGAATGTTTTTCTCCCTCTTCGTGCAGTTCCTGAAATTGGCGGTGATTGTGCTCGCGTTGGGAGATGCTGTCTTCGCCCAGGTCTGTGAATTCTGAAATCTGCGAATGCGAATCCGCGAAAGATTGCGAAAGTGGAAATCTCGCAACCGTGACCTTGGGCATCTGTTAAACGCAATGTAAATACTGCATAATGGGCAACGGTCGCGATCGTTTCGCGCGTTTGGGCGTGTTCATCTAAAAAAAAAGCTAACACATCGAACGATGCACATCAGGCAGAATTCTTGAAGCTGATCGCAATATGAAACGATATCGCAGCATGAGATGGGAAGAAAAGAGTCATTTTTAAGAATGGTACTGCCAGTGAAGGAGATGAAAATGTCCGTTTAGTTCGAAACTGAAGTGCCAGATTTCTATTGCGAATCAAACTATTACCTGGACCTTAGCGAAAGCTCTCGAACATGCGATAAAGTGATACGTGTTTACGTTCTTCGCTTTCATTCATTATTATTTGCGCCAGATTCGTTCCGTTCTGAGGCTCAGAGAATATTTATGAGTTTGGGGAACGCTGGGGAAAATCGGATTTCCCATCACGTCAAACATCCCTTGATGCGCATTTTTGAAGCACGAAAATTAAGAAACACGAAAAGAAAGAGTTTGATTTCTTCCCGTTGAACCTATCAGCTGTGGCGATCCCCAATAACTGGCGGAACATGTCTCACCTCTTAGCTACGAAATGACCTTGTTGATATTGGCATGTGCATTGTCTAACCTCAAATCTGCTTATTTATATTCCTTATCACATTCCCGAATTTCTAGATCGCCTGGAATGGAAACAACTGGGCATTGGGATGCGATTTTCGAGGAAACGATTTGTCCAATGCTCAAATACGCGGGGAAGATTGCGGCGGGAGATGTGCTGCCACCCAGGGATGCACTCATTTCACCTGGACCACGTGGAATGGAGGCACCTGCTGGATGAAGCAGGGTCACCGAAGAGTCTCGCTACGAAAGCGTTGGCCTCTGATAAGGTACCACACACCACACTAACCCGTCAGACGAGGAAGACCCTTCCGACGTCCCTTTTGGTGAGCTATGACCCTAACGACGTTTGGGTCGTGCTCTTGGCCTGGCAAAGTTTCCGGATCCAATGCTTTCGTGAAAGCTTGTAGCAAGGATGGCTACTCCGTCCTCGGCAATCCCAATGCTGCCAGTGGATGTGGCGGAGGTGAAGCCTTCACCTGCAACAATCAGAAACCATGGGCCATCAATGACCAATTGGCCTATGGATTTGCTGCTGCCACCATTCCAGGCTTGAGCGAGCGAGACCGCTGCTGTGCATGCTATAAACTCGATTTTACCAGCGGTCCAGTCCAAGGAAAATCCATGATCGTCCAGGTCACCAACAGCGGAAGTGACGTGAATCCCAATCAATTCGATCTTCAAATTCCTGGCGGAGGCGTTGGAATCTTCAATGGATGCCAGTCGCAGTGGAATGCACCCCAGGACGGATGGGGCAATCGATACGGCGGCGTTTCTTCTCGCCAAGCGTGCGATGCTCTTCCTCATCGGTAAGCTCTACCTACGATAAAGTCTAAACTAACCAAGTCTCCTCGTCTGTTAGGGTGGTACTACATAAGGTTTCAGGTTACAGGGCCACTCAACCACCGGTAGTGACCCACAAGAGCAACTCAGGTATGTACTGATTTCAATCGGTAAGAATAAAATATGAAGATTTTATTCTTCATTTGTTGCTTGCGTATCAACTTCACACGATCACACTTTATTGGATTGAAATGTGAGCTCTATTTCGTGAAACAACAGCATAACCAGAAAGCACGACTTAGAGCATTATGGAGATGAAAATGGAATTGAACCGTTCTTTGCTTGAGGGTATGAAGAAACGATTCATGCACGATTTGCAACCTGTCGTTGAAATCAAGTCACTCAAAGCTGCAAGAAGGAATATTGCCTGCCTTGAGCTGTAAACCTTCGGCATCATCAGGCTGCTGATGATAGTTAAAATCAGTTGGCTGCTGAAGTTTGGAGGAAACGTAGATTTCAAAATATGCATTCAGTTAAAGGAAGAAGGCCAGTTGGCGACGTTTAATGACTCCAACACAGAAAATTCTGAAACTCCAGGAAATTTCTCATATTAAAAGCAGCAGCGAACATAAAATAATGTTTGAGGATTTCCACTGCTTATTATTGCTCAGGAAAATGTAAATACTACCTACTTTGGATTTCCGGAAAGTAATGAGAATTGTATGCAAATTTGTAATTCCACAGAGGCGACACTTGGTATGGGAGTATCCAAGTTAATGTCCTTGGAAATCCTGCTCCTTTTCCTTTCTGAATGGAGAGGCAATCCGTTGAGAAACACTGCAAGACGATTGATGCAATGCATATCTTTTATTTCTGTCACCAAATTGGCCGTCTTGAGGCCGGAATGGAGGGGAAAAGGAATTGAATTGAAGAGTTCTATGGGAAAAGGCCGTATGTGCAAATGATGCAATTCGAGATAAATGATAAAAACTTCCCATAACAAATCCGAAGCTGGTAATAACTTATATATATAAATAATCAGCAGTAAAATGGGATTCTCATACATTTTTTAAAATAAACTTAGGGTTTTAATTAATTTCTTCATCTCACTTTGCTGGCATTTAACTGCTGAAACTTTTTCCAGAGAGTCTTTCACCACTTCTTTCCCGCTGAAAATAATATTTCATAAATAAATGCATCGATAGATATTAAATGAACTCTTTCTTAAAGGATATCAAGAAAAATGTGAATATTCAGGACACGTTTCATTCGCCAATTACTCGGCAGTGATCCAGCATTAATGAACTCATTATCCGAATCTGCAACTATTTCCTGGATATCTCTAACTTCTCATATCCTTCCAGATGATTCAATGACTCCGCCTCTTTCTTTCCCTGTGTCTGTTTTCTCCCTCATTTTCTTTTTCAGTTGAAAAGGACGAAATAATTCCTCCAAAATCGTTCCTCATGCAAGTGCCAATGAAATATTCATTGAAATTGCCAGGCAGTTGGTCTGCTATATAGTGAGAGCACAGGAAAATCTGCTTCTCTTTTGTTGAATCTTCATCTGAACCACTTGCTGACCACCCTACTGATGACAAGTCATCTAAAGCTGCACATGGACACGGATATGGAAAAAAGGGCGTATGGGCACATACGCCCCTTTTCCAGAGAACTCCTCAATTAGTATATTAGTATATACTCCATGGAACATCAAGGGATGGACCTTTCCCTGAAACGCATTAATATTATTACTAGGATCAGGTTGCCGCAGAAGAAGTGGACATATATGGAGGGACACATGCTTACAGTACACGTCGTTCGTACCATGCTTGCACATGTAGATACGCAATCATGCCTCGGTGCGTCGCGGACTTACCATGCACATGTGCACCACCTGTCCCACAGATGTATTAGACTGGGTTGCAAAGAAAACGCGCACATTCAGGATACTCCTTACTTCCATATTACTTGCATATTACACCCGTAGCACAGGTACATGTGCGGCTCGTGAATGTGGGCCAAGCTTGGAACATCTGGCTGTGCAAAGATAAACACATTTGGCCAGGGGAAAAATTGCTGACTGGGCCTGGCAACAAGGAGAAGGCCCAGATTATCCCGCCAAAGATTATGCTTTCAGTTTCTTTGGAGGTCAAGACTTTATTCTTTTATGTCCTTTAAAGAGTTGGGATCCGACCAAGAGTTTACTTTTCCTTGGCTTTTATTACCTTCCTCGCTCATATTTTCTTCTAGGGATAGTTTTTAATTTAAACATTTCTTCACGAAACCCTTCTTCACGCAATTGACTGCTAATAGGAATCATCATACAAGCAAAATTTATTGCACGAATCAAGAAGAACGACGCAAAACGTGTCGTGCCGATCGGTCAGGAGGGAAACAGTACCCGATGGAGGTACCGGTGAAGGTACTGGAATCCCCCCAGTTGTTGATAGCTGCAGACTGGGAGGCTCGAGTCGTCCTCCGCATGGTCACCTTCACCTGCAACCGCCTCAAGGGTTGGGGCGTCGCGGAGTGGCAATATCGCAACCCGGACGGGAGGAGGGGCCAAGGATTCCAACAGAGTTCTTTAATCCCAATGATATATTGGTGGCTTTGGTTCGAAAGTTGGGCTCGGCACAAAAAAAAAGAATTTTCTCTCCTGCTATTTGCGTTTTGATGTGTCCGCAACTCACTGACACCTTTCTGGCATCTGGGCTTCGATTTAAGTTTCACCGAGTTCATGGTCTTCGTGTGGAGATTGTAGATTAGGATGAAAGTCTGAAGCCAAACAGGCCAAACAGGTCGTTACAAAGTCGTAACCTGCGCCAGTCTCTGAAGAGAGCATGCTGCCGATATGAGTCTTTCCTCCAAACGCCTTTAGTGTATTACCCACGAACGCAATGAAAAACAATGAAAAAATGAATTTTTTAGTCGAAGCACGAAGTCGACGAGACTTCTTGTGCCAATTTCGTCAGCTTTTTTGGCAGATATTTTCTTCCTGTACAAGTGAGATGTTTGGTACCAAGATCGAGACGGCCTGTAACATGACTGTGCATGACCATCGGGGCCTGACATGATTTTTCCATGATCTGAAGATCATGGAAAAACCTTTCCATTTCTATCGTTGGACGACGCATTCGCCCGGTACTTGCAGGCTTTCCCCCTTTAGTTACCACGCCGAGTGGAAATATTCTATGTAATGCGCTCATCACCTCATTCATGGCACATTACTCTAGCACCCGATCAAGATCATTAAGGAGACCAAACCAAAAAGGACGAATGAATCAGCTTTTAAAACCGTCCCTCCGCCCAACAACCTCGAAGGTGCCAGTCAAATCAAAAGTGCGCGACAGCAAACGCGGCACGAGGGCATGAGGGCATGAGGGCATGAGGGCGGCGAGGTCAACACTGAAGCAGGAAGTCGATCTCGAACGGCGGTTTCGTGTCGTTCTGAATGTTCATCCAGGAATGTTCATCCAGGACCTTCACGAGTTGTTGATAGTCACGCCGTTGGTGATGAAGTTGAAAGGAGTTGCTCCCTGCGAACCCAGTCACCTCGACCATATATGGTCTGGGATCATTAATAATGAATAATGGCATAATGAATGTGATGTTTTTATATCGTCGACTTCGTCAGAGTCACATATATCATCATTATTGTAATTGTTAATGTCGTTATAACCGTCCACTTTTCAGGGAAAATGTCTCTTTCCGATGAAACAGGCAGATATAGAACTCTGGAATTCCAAAAAGTACGTACAGTAGTTCTCTTCAGGTTAATTTTGAAGAAAGTCTCATTTCGAAGCATATACAGAGGTGACTTAGATGAATATACCTACGTTCTTATATCCTAGCCTATGGCCTGGAGTGGTGTAACATTTTAGTCTTCCCGTGTTGGGCATACGAGAGAATATCATTTGAGGCCATTGCCTAAACCATAAGAAGTTCAATATACTTTTAACGGTGCTTAATTTAATTTGACAGTGATTACTTCACTATCGCATCGATGTAACTGCACTTCGCTTGCAATAGCCACGATAAAGTGGCTGACTCCATTTCGCACTTTCCTCGTCTCTCTCAATTGGCGAGATGTCCGTATCCCATCCTGAGCCTTTCAAAATTAACAGCCAAATTCAATTTCAAAATTAATTAACATTTAATGAGATGATTGTCTCCAATTTAGTTTCAGTCAATTTCACAAAACGGCCAAAAAGTGAATTGCCAGCAGATCTCTCTAGAAATTGAGCAAAAGAACATCCTGAAATGGGACCTGAAATGAGAGATCCTAAAGCGATACAACGAAACTCAATGAATGGATGAAAGCGCTTTATAGTATTTTATTTCCTTCTGCATGGGAATTAAATGCTTGGGAAGTGAACTTCCACGTGCACATGACGGCCGTTTTTCACTTCATTCCCAGCGGAGTGATTCCCGGATGAGGTGGCCTTGCTACATTGGCCATGCCAGGATAATGATCTACCGGAGTTGCCCGGGAAATTTTTTTTATTACAATCGTGCAAGTGCTTCTCTGTACACGAGACTGAACGAAAGGCGAGTTCGCCAGACCACCCGTAGCGAAAATTGCAGGTTTAATGATTCAGGCCTCGTATCGCGGCTCGGCCCCATTCGGGTTCATTAGGTCGTTAGGACGCTCTGCGGGGGGAAGGGAGGTGCGATTAGGGTCATCCAGGCAGAGTCCTGTGAGAATGCATATTGGGGAAATTTCTTTTGCCGTTCGTATTGAAACCCTAATTATTATTGATCCATCTGCGGAGGGTTTGTCAGGGAGACGAAAGGCATATTTCAATATGACACGCTTTATTTTGTCCATTTCATGCAATGAAGGAGTACAGGTAATTATCCTGGCAATTGCTTGGCTCTGATGTCATGAGGAAAACTTGGAAATTAGCCTCATTATTTAAACTGGAGTTGCTGATAGACAATTCCCCTAGTGTATTACACGCACGGAATACGTTGGGAAAAGGTGTAGCGGTTGCCCCGTCCGTGAGTGCCTGGGAGATAAGGCTTCTTCATGAACAAGAGTGAAAGGGGGAGTAAAATCCTGAGAATTGAATCGAAATACTGTATACCTTTCGTCAGAAATTCTCCTGATCCTAAAGATGGTGGAGTGTCACTTTCCGAGTGAAAGTGTTTATGTGGGGCATTCAATAAATTCTCAAACATAAGTAGGATTTCATTCTTTTTTGTATTTATGTACGATGCGATAAATTTTCGAGAAGTGAACCTGTCGCATTCAGCTGACGGTAGCATTTCGCTCTTCGCTAAGCCGAATGACTACAGGTTGCGATTGCCTCTAACTCGTCGCCAAAAAAGGCACGACCAAGAAGGAGCTGAGTGATCTTGATGCAATTTCGTACAATTTCGTATTAGCATACTTTTGGAATCGATAAGAGCCGCAAATGTGTGGGATGAACGTTCATGGAGAAAACATTCTAATTAATTCAATTTCAATTCGGAGAAATCCTGCTAGGGCGGCGCCAACGAAGTTGACAGTTTCCCTTGTTCTTCCCCTCAAGCCACTTCACCGAAGGGGCATTGTCGAATATCAAACTGCGAGTGAGCGTCAAAATGAGATATCTGGAGGCAATTTCAACCAGCTTTTAGTTTGGTTGATGCATGGAAGGTAATTTGGGATACATATTAGGTACTTATCCTTCATGCATGAGGGTGATGCATGCATCAAGTTGATACATATTGAGCACCCCGACTACCTTCCATGGATCAAAAGGGATTTTTAAAAATTCTGAGGTTCAATAAGCATCTACATAACCATTTGAGATGGTGTTGTACCGGCATCTCACAATCTTTATTTCTGATTAAGTTTTTAGAAGAGTTCTTACTTTTCTGAGATGATCTGTCATATGTCCGATTGAAGGTTTACCGCAATTGCCACTACAGTCGATGTNAAAATCGAATATTACCTTAATAGAGTTTTGTGGCTCCCGCGGGACATTATTTTGTTCGCGGCCCTGCATGGGTTCTGCCCATGACAGGGTTGGGCCCGCAAAGCCCTCTATTGTTTTTCTGGGGGTGTGACCTCCCCCTTTCCGGTCACGCGGTCCTTCGTTTTTCCGTCTCGGTGTTGTCCTGTGTCTTCTGTCAAGAGTCTTCGTCTGGGGCAGTCGCTCTTGCTAGCCGTCCCTGCAGCTTTGTGTTTGTTGGACTTCCGTTGATCGCCCTGCCTGCCATCACCTTTTTTCCGTCGATCGCCCTGCCGACTCAAGACCTCCTCAAGATCTACTCAAGACCTCCATCTGTGATATTTATTCTTTTCCCGTAATTTAACTTTAATTAAATACCTGTTGTCCTTGTTGTTTGAACACCGTTTTATTATTTGTCATCAGTCGTCTCCTTAGACGGCTTGTCCTGTCTGTGGAGTGAGGCCAGGACCCCTTTCTTTTTCCTCCGATTAACCGCTCGTGCTAAATTGTCTTTCTCTTCTTTCGGCTTAAAGTTAACGTTAAAAGTCCACTTTTGAGGCCCTCCACACGACACAGAGGTGACTTAGATGAATATACCTACGTTCTTATATCCTAGCCTATGGCCTGGAGTGGTGTAACATTTTAGTCTTCCCGTGTTAGGCATACGAGAGAATATCATTTGAGGCCATTGCCTAAACCATAAGAAGTTCAAGATACTTTTAACGGTGCTTAATTTAATTTGACAGTGATTACTTCACTATCGCAGCGATGTAACTGCACTTCGCTTGCAATAGTCAGCCACGATAAAGTGGCTGACTCCATTTCGCACTTTCCTCGTCTCTCTCAATTGGCGAGATGTCCGTATCCCATCCTGAGCCTTTCAAAATTAACAGCCAAATTTAATTTCAAAATTAATTAACATTGAATGAGATGATTGTCTCCAATTTAGTTTCAGTCAATTTCACAAAACGGCCAAAAAGTGAATTGCCAGCAGATCTCTCTAGAAATTGAGCAAAAAACATCCTGAAATGGGACCTGAAATGAGAGATCCTGAAAGCGATACAACGAAACTCAATGAATGGATGAAAGCGCTTTATAGTATTTTATTTCCTTCAGCATGGGAATTAAATGCTTGGGAAGTGAACTTCCACGTGCACATGATGGCCGTTTTTCACTTCATTCCCAGCGGAGTGATTCCCGGATGAGGTGGCCTTGCTACATTGGCCCTGACAGGATAATGATCTACCGGAGTTGCCCGTGAAATTTTTTATTACAATCGTGCAAGTGCTTCTCTGTACACGAGGCTGAACGAAAGGCGAGTTCGCCAGACCACCCGGAGTGAAAAGTGGAGGATTAATGATTCAACCCTCGTATCGCGGCTCGGGGGGTAAGCCCAAGTAATCCAGCAATCCTGCGAGACGCCCCCCTTCCCTCCACGCTAATCCCAGTAGGTCCGTCTCAGGACACTCTTACGTATAACCCCTTTAAAGAAAACGGCAAGCATAACTTTGCCTAATTATTATTGATCCATCTGCGGAGGGTTTGTCAGGGAGACGAAAGGCATATTTCAATATGACACGCTTTATTTTGTCCATTTCATGCAATGAAGGAGTACAGGTAATTATCCTGGAAATTGCTTGGCTCTGATGTCATGAGGAAAACTTGGAAATTAGCCTCATTATTTAAACTGGAGTTGCTGATAGACAATTCCCCTAGTGTATTACACTCACGGAATACGTTGGGAGAAGGCGTAGTGGCTGCCCCGTCCGTGACACGGACCCTCTATTCCGAAGAAGTACTTGTTCTCACTTTCCCCCTCATTTTAGGACTCTTAACTTAGCTTTATGACATATGGAAAGCAGTCTTTAAGAGGACTAGGATTTCTACCACCTCACAGTGATTCCAAGTGAAAGTTTTTATGTGGGGCATTCAATAACTTCTCAAACATGAGCATAATTTCATTCATTTTTTTATTCATGCACGATGAGATAAATTTTCGAGAAGTGAGCCTGTCGCATTCAGCCGGCGGTCACATTTTGCTCTTCGCTAAGCCGAATGACTACAGGTTGCGATTGCCTCTAACTCATCGCCGAAAAAGGCACGACCAAGAAGGAGATGAGTGATCTTGATGCAATTTCGTGCACCGGTTCGTGCTAGCATACTTTGGAATCGATTAGAGTCGCAAATGTGTGGGATGAACGTTTATGGAGAAAACATTCTAATTAATTCAATTTCAATTCGGAAAAAACCTGCTAAGGCGGCGCCATTGAAGTGGTCAGTTATCCTTGTTCTTCCCCTCAAGCCACCTCACCGAAGGGGCAATGTCGAATATCAAACTGTGAGTGAGCGTCAAAATGAGATATCTGGAGGCGATTTCAACCATCTTTTAGTTTGGTTGATGCATGGAGGGTAATTTGTGATACATACGAGGTACTTCTCCTTCATGCATGAGGGTGATGGATGCATCAAGTTGATACATATTGAGCACCCCGACTACCTTCCATGGATCAAAAGGGATTTTTAAAAATTCTGAGGTTCGATACGCATCTACATAACCATTTGAGATGGTGTTGTACTGGCATCTCACAATCTTTATTTGCGATTAAGTTTTTTAGGAGAGTTCTTACTTTTCTGAGATGATCTGTCATATGTCCGATTGAAGAAATACTGCAATTGCCACTACAGTCGAGGTGTTGACTGGTCTCACGTGCTTCAATCGCAACCTTTAGCCAGAAGGACTGGTTTGTATTTACCAATCTGTTTATTGGAATGATTTCGGGTCAGTACGAATGATGAGATTCGGATGCCTTCATACTCTGAGAAGAAAGTCAAGTATTTCTTACTGGTTGGCCCTTTTTCATGAGAAACTTGCATCTAATACGTGTAGATATGTCATCACGATATTAATGTTAAAGGCATAATCCAAATGCACATCGATCACAGAAGAGAAGCATCATTCGCATGGACTCTCAGATATGAGATAAAAACCTTCGAAAGAAAGCCTGCAGAGGAAAGGAGCAGGAAAGAAGAGAATTGGAAAATCTGAAGGATCTGGAAACACAGTGAAGTGACAAAGGGATGGAACTACATTCATGAGTGCGTTTATTTTCCACTTTCTCACTTATTCGGACGAAGCACTGGAATCACGTAACACTATTTGGCATACGGATCGCCTTCGCTCATTTTACAATGGTGAGTGTTGCTGCTATGGAAGTTCTTGATGCGCCAGTGGAAGTGGCACGAACGACCGAAGCGCAAGAGGAACTATGACCGTGCTAATTGTTCATCAGAATGAAACTGCGTGTGTGGCAGTGAATAGCAGTGAGTGATAGTGAGTGATAATGACTAAGAGTAAAGTTCCCAAACACATACAATAAAAATGTGGGCAAATGTTCCATTAGCTTGTGGGTCGAGGGACGTCAAAAATGTATAACTATCATTGTTTGTCCGATGGTAATATATATATATTAGGCGTCTGTTGCACTCGGATTGCATTGCTTGCAAACAATGAACGTTTTTGTATTCCCCCAAAAATTAATTGGATCAGACCATTAAAATGTATCCGGTTTCTCCTAAAACCTGCTAGTCATGAAACACTTTCAAACAGTCCAGTGTTGGTGCATTCGATTGCCTGCACCAAAGTTCAGTTTTACTGCTTAGTCTATGTTAATACATAGTCCACAATATATATATGAATTTATCATACATATTTCTCAAGATCAGAACTCATCAAGCCTGCGCTAGAAAGCATATTTGTGNAAAGCGATACAACGAAACTCAATGAATGGATGAAAGCGCTTTATAGTATTTTATTTCCTTCTGCATGGGAATTAAATGCTTGGGAAGTGAACTTCCACGTGCACATGACGGCCGTTTTTCACTTCATTCCCAGCGGAGTGATTCCCGGATGAGGTGGCCTTGCTACATTGGCCATGCCAGGATAATGATCTACCGGAGTTGCCCGGGAAATTTTTTTTATTACAATCGTGCAAGTGCTTCTCTGTACACGAGACTGAACGAAAGGCGAGTTCGCCAGACCACCCGTAGCGAAAATTGCAGGTTTAATGATTCAGGCCTCGTATCGCGGCTCGGCCCCATTCGGGTTCATTAGGTCGTTAGGACGCTCTGCGGGGGGAAGGGAGGTGCGATTAGGGTCATCCAGGCAGAGTCCTGTGAGAATGCATATTGGGGAAATTTCTTTTGCCGTTCGTATTGAAACCCTAATTATTATTGATCCATCTGCGGAGGGTTTGTCAGGGAGACGAAAGGCATATTTCAATATGACACGCTTTATTTTGTCCATTTCATGCAATGAAGGAGTACAGGTAATTATCCTGGCAATTGCTTGGCTCTGATGTCATGAGGAAAACTTGGAAATTAGCCTCATTATTTAAACTGGAGTTGCTGATAGACAATTCCCCTAGTGTATTACACGCACGGAATACGTTGGGAAAAGGTGTAGCGGTTGCCCCGTCCGTGAGTGCCTGGGAGATAAGGCTTCTTCATGAACAAGAGTGAAAGGGGGAGTAAAATCCTGAGAATTGAATCGAAATACTGTATACCTTTCGTCAGAAATTCTCCTGATCCTAAAGATGGTGGAGTGTCACTTTCCGAGTGAAAGTGTTTATGTGGGGCATTCAATAAATTCTCAAACATAAGTAGGATTTCATTCTTTTTTGTATTTATGTACGATGCGATAAATTTTCGAGAAGTGAACCTGTCGCATTCAGCTGACGGTAGCATTTCGCTCTTCGCTAAGCCGAATGACTACAGGTTGCGATTGCCTCTAACTCGTCGCCAAAAAAGGCACGACCAAGAAGGAGCTGAGTGATCTTGATGCAATTTCGTACAATTTCGTATTAGCATACTTTTGGAATCGATAAGAGCCGCAAATGTGTGGGATGAACGTTCATGGAGAAAACATTCTAATTAATTCAATTTCAATTCGGAGAAATCCTGCTAGGGCGGCGCCAACGAAGTTGACAGTTTCCCTTGTTCTTCCCCTCAAGCCACTTCACCGAAGGGGCATTGTCGAATATCAAACTGCGAGTGAGCGTCAAAATGAGATATCTGGAGGCAATTTCAACCAGCTTTTAGTTTGGTTGATGCATGGAAGGTAATTTGGGATACATATTAGGTACTTATCCTTCATGCATGAGGGTGATGCATGCATCAAGTTGATACATATTGAGCACCCCGACTACCTTCCATGGATCAAAAGGGATTTTTAAAAATTCTGAGGTTCAATAAGCATCTACATAACCATTTGAGATGGTGTTGTACCGGCATCTCACAATCTTTATTTCTGATTAAGTTTTTAGAAGAGTTCTTACTTTTCTGAGATGATCTGTCATATGTCCGATTGAAGGTTTACCGCAATTGCCACTACAGTCGATGTATTGACTGGTCTCACGTGCTTCAATCGCAATCTTTAACCAGGAGGACTGGCTTGTTTTTGCCAATCTGTTTATTGGAATGATTTTGGGTAAGAACGAGTGATGAGATTCGGATGCCTTCATACTCTGAGAAGAAAGTCAAGTATTTCCTACTCGTTGGCCCTTTTTCATGAGAAACTTGCATCTAATACGTGAAGATATGTCAGCATATGCTAAAGGCCTAATCCAAATGCACATCGATCGCAGAAGAGAAGCATCATTCGCATGGACTCTCAGAGATGAGATGAAAACCTTCGAAAGAAAGCCTGCAGAGGAAAGGAGCAGGAAAGAAAGAGAATTGGAAAATCTGAAGGATCTGGAAACACAGTGAAGTGACAAAGGGATGGAACTACATTCATGAGTGCGTTTATTTTCCACTTTCTCACTTATTCGGACGAAGCATTGGAATCACGTAACACTGTTTGGCATACGGATCGCCTCCGCTTATTTTACAATGGTGAGTGTTGCTGCTATGGAAGTTCTTGATGCACCAGTGGAAGTGGCACGAACGACCGAAGCGCAAGAGGAACTATGACCGTGCTAATTGTTCATCAGAATGAAACTGCGTGTGTGGCAGTGAATAGCAGTGAGTGATAGTGAGTGATAATGACTAAGAGTAAAGTTCCCAAACACATACAATAAAAATGTCGGCAAATGTTCCATTAGCTTGTGGGTCGAGGGACGTCAAAAATGTATAACTATCATTGTTTGTCCGATGGTAATATATATATATTAGGCGTCTGTTGCACTCGGATTGCATTGCTTGCAAACAATGAACATTTTTGTATTACCCCAAAAATTAATTGGATCAGACCATTAAAATGTATCCGGTTTCTCCTAAAACCTGCTAGTCATGAAACACTTTCAAACAGTCCAGTATTGGTGCATTCGATTGCCTGCACCAAAGTTCAGTTTTACTGCTTAGTCTATGTTAATACATAGTCCACAATATATATATGAATTTATCATACATATTTCTCAAGATCAGAACTCATCAAGCCTGCGCTAGAAAGCATATTTGTGGTAGAGAGCAAATTTTCAAACGAACTTAGAAATACAACAAAAAGATATTTTAAATATTAACATTGGAATTTTCAGCCGAAGCTCATAACAGCCGAAGCGCGTGTCCATGCAGCACGAAAGAATCGCATTCGGGCATCATGCAAGGAATATGTTTCATTGGATTGAAGGTCACCCATTTGATTAAGGTAAGGGGGAGAAATAATTATCATTACTGAGTCGTCGATTTAAATGGTAACACGGTGATCATTCTCCCTTGCAGTTAGTGTAGCCTAAATATTGAAGCCCAAACAAACTTAGATTAGTTTGGGCTT